>JASAMX010031739.1:0-39230 GCA_030248175.1 Microlaimidae sp. YZB2_3
TTTTTGCCTATCTATATACCTGCATATATGTCTACGAAATAAATCATGTTGTCCTTTGCCAGTAACCAGAGTTTCGTTCAACCTTGGTTGGTTCCATCTGGCACGCTCCTCGCCTTGCTCACCCCCTCTTCCCACTCTCGGAGGAGATCTGCAACCGCTGCGGGGTTCTCCCAAAGGTCCTCTGGTCCCGAGGTCGTATTAATTTGTGTGCATGTGAAAAGATGTTGTGTTGTGTGTATTTGTGTTTTGCATAGCGGGCAGTTTGGTGATGTGTATTGTGTGGGATTGATTTTGTGTGATTAGGAGTAGAGGAAAGGAGATTTCCCCGCCCTGAGTTGGGCGAGGGTTCTCCTGACCCCACGAGGAAGATTTTCTTTCTCGTTGCTTATTGTTGGCGCTTTTGTTTGAAGTATAGGGTTTATTGGAGTGTTGTTGATGTGCTTTGTGACTGTGTTTGTGTGGATTTGTTGTTTTAGTGCTTTGTAAATTTTGTTGTGTATCTGTCGGAATGTTTGTTGTGTAGTTGTTGTTGTGAAATTTTGTCTGCTTTTTGAGCCTGCTGGGTGCAAGTTGTTGTGTTAAGTAGTTGAGTGAATTGTTTGTGTACATGGCTGCCAATTTTGCTTGTTTTGCGTGGAGTTAAATGTGTGTTGCTATTGGGAGGACTTTAGCCTCTGTGTGTATGATGTGTGTGTTTGTGTCTGTGGTGTTCCCTGTTGCGACCCTAAGAGCAGTGTTTTGTATTTAGTGTTAGTAGGATAGTGTTAAGATAGTGTTAATTTGTGTGTTTGATGTTGTGGGGCACCACGAAATAAATCATCATTATTATTATCGATTTATTGATTACGAATTCGAGCGATAGTTTTATTGCTTATGTATATTTCTGTCTTTCACGAAATAAATTATTATTATTATCGAATTATTGATCTTAAAGGGTGATTTTTATGTGATGGTTCTATTACTTGCATTGTCCTATGGCTTTTACGAAATAATTTGTTATTTTTATTATAATCATTATAAAATTATTGATTCTACAGCGTAAATTCTATCCGGGTTCTATTGCTTATATGCTTTTGCTTATAATTCTATTGCTTATAATTGTCCTTGTTTTTAAGAAATAAATTATTATTACTTATTATTATCGATTTATTGATTTTTCAGGGCGAATTCGTGGACGACGGTACGGAAACGCATTTCGAAATCGGAAATCACGTCTGTTACATCAAAGCTACCAGCAGTGGGAAGCGGAAAACTGGAATCGTTCACAAACTCTTTATTGATAATCAAGAAATTCCCGCGTGCAATGTTTTAGCTTAACCCTTTCCGTTTTCTCCAGCGTTTTCCCGTAGATTTCAAAGCTAACTAAACTACACAAATGTGTGTAGTAACTAAACTAAACTAACTAAACTACACACAGTATGTGCACATTCTTCCAAAAAAAGACGTTGTGGTCTTAAAACGGGCTAACGCGGTGTTTGATGGGATTTCGCTGCACTGGACGGAAATCGTTTGAGTTTCAACTTTTTTGAATTATAAATTATTATTATTACAAATTATTATAATTTGAATTATATCTGGCTTACCTTGTAAATTAGTTTACATACATAAGAGGACCAATTAGAAGTGTGCGTTTATGACGTTTTAAAAAAATAAAACGACTAAAGGCTGGTTCATACTTATGTAAAAACGACCTTTGGACAAAGTCCAAAGAACGTAGAATTTTTTTTAATTTCGCCTTTTAACAAAATATACAGAAATTACCCAATTTTAACCATTAAAAAATTTGCACGTTTGTTCCAAATTGAGTAATTTGATAAATTAATAGTTAGAATACGGATTTTGATCTTTATTGTTAAACGGCTTTTGTTAAAAATTTTAAATGATTTTGTTTTTTATTGTGGATTCAATACTGCAATTATCGAGGTCAGCTAGATTTTGTTTGCCTATAGCATTTATTGTTTAAATTGTATTGATATTAAATTTGCTTAAAAAGCTTTTTGCACAATTTTTGGTTGGTGATTGTTAATAATGTCACTTGAATGCAATAAATTTCTAGTTATAATTTGTTTGAAACACGGCGTAATGCTGTGCGAGAGAGGTTTCACGTTAGGATTTTAAGAACCCTCATAATGTCATATAGTATTCGTGATCACGTCATATATGTTTTGCTTTGTGGGAATGGTTGTGGGAGGAGCTAAAAATTGAAGATCCCTACGTTCATTGGAGATCAATTTTTCCCAAGTGCTAATTGGCTAAAAGTGATTCCATAACGTTGTAACTTCTTGAAGTTTAACAGTGACAAATTACGTTTAAATGGGAGGGTTTTGACCATCGCGTTATAAATGACTGTTCCAAAGAATAATATGAAATTTAAAACAAATAACACATTTTGAGTTTTTGAAGAAAAAAAGCACAACGGGATTTAGTTCGTTGGAGTCGAGGTCACTTAAAGCTGGAATTTGGAGCCGAAAGTTTCAACTCGCTAAAAGAAAATCAAACGCTAAAATGTAACCCTAAACCTTTTTTTACTTTCTGGTCCAAGTTCCTATTTTCGTGGGTCCAAGTTACCACAATTTTCTAACAGATACTAGTTTTGTGTTGACGGCTCTGAAGACCTTGTACAAAAAACGTAAGCTGTGCTTTTTAATTTTTTGTGCTGTGTTCTCACGAATAAATATTAGATAGAAGTTGGGTTTTTGAAAGTGCTTTCTAAAATTCTTTAATTAAACAAAAAACAAACAGATTTTTAAGTGTAGGAAATTATACTAATTCAAAAGCGTTACTGGGCGTAACTGACTTTTATTTTCAAAATCACGCAGAAATGTGTTGAGTTTTATGCATTTCATATGAATCGAATGAAAAAAAGAGAATTCTAATCAAATGAATTTTTATAAATATATTTTTTGTTTTTATGTTCTAGCACTAAAAAAATATTAAATTACACAAAAATTTATTACGTCTGTTCGAAGAAATAATAATTTATTATTCTAAAATACGAGAAGTTACTGCAAGGAAATTGTTTAGTACTTAGCAAAAACTATTAACAAAAAGCGTTTTTTATCATCGTTTGTACTGTAATAAATAACAACATTCCAGAGTGCTGACGCACAATTAGTAGTCAGAAGCAGACTAAATAAAAAACACTGAAAAAGTATATAATACAAATTTTTATTATTTTATGTTTTTATTTAAAAAAATGTGTGGAGAATAATTAAAAATCTAAATTTTTCTCGTCATCTTATTTTTATTATTGGTTTTTTAATGCTCCAAAAATCTATTTGAAGTAATAGACTTTAAGTTTATATTTGGAAAGTTTTTTGTAGGGTCTAATTTAATTTATTTTTACTTGAAGGAAATCAAAAACATTAATTGTAATATTTATCACGAAAAATAAATTATTATTCAAGAATTTTTATAGATATTGAAAATATTTTGATCAAAGTGTTTTTTTTAAATTTTGAGCTAAGATAATATTGAAAAAATTGAATTAAAAATGTATTTAAAGTTGAGCTAAGATAAATGCCAAAAAGTGAAAAAAATTATAACAAACATAACAATTTTTGATTGAAGGATATATTTAACGGAAAACCTCATTGAATCAACTCGCCGTATTACTAGTACTAGTACTAGTTACTAGCTTTAACTAGTACTACTTACTAGCTTTAACTAGTACTAGTTACTAGCTTTAAGGTCTCTCCGGACAGTTTTCTTAAGTATGGAAAATCGCGTATTTTGGCATACCAGATCTCGTGAAATACAGAAATATTTCCATAAAAAATTACTATGAGTGTTAAAAAGGCAAAAATACCACGATTATAAAGTGCCCATTTATTATATTATTGGCAGTAGTTAAAATAAGTGATATTAAAAATCAGATTACAGCGAAATTTTTTTAAAACTTTTAGAAATATGCACTATTCATTATTTATTAGGGAAAATACTTCCAATAAAGAGAAATTGTTACCCTTTTTAACGTGACTAACAATTTATGGGAATATTTTTGCAGTTATGGTTTAATATACAATTTTCCGTAAAAAATGGGGGTTAATTTTTTTAAAATTGCGGTGAGACTTCGGTTTAATTTAATTTGGTAAAATTTAAAGCTCCATATAGTATATTTCTATTGAAATTTATAATTTTTGGAAGGCTATAATATCTTTTGTATTTTTTAACGCATAAATAGTTCTGTCGTGCGTTTTATCGATTTATTTTAAGAGTTTGTTTTTAAATCACTTTTAGATCTGATCAACATATGGTTGCAGTGGCATAGTCGGTTAGCGCGTCGTCAAATTTTTGAAAGATCCCGAGATCGATTCTCACATAAAACATATTTGGCCGCCATTTTTGTTTGATTTTAATAATGTTTTTTTTTAATTTTTTTATAATTTTTTAAATTTATTTCACATAAATTCAAAAAATATCATTATTGTAAACAGAATTTGTTGCCTGCTTATCGCCAATAATACTTTACAAGTATAATAATTCAAAAATAAATTGTGTGTAAATAAAAATGGGTAATTTTTGCTCTTAATTGCAATTGGTTTAATACTGAATGCTCTGCAATAAAAACTGTTCGGAGAGACCTTAACTATTAATCAGCAGAAGAAAGTGTTTTGAGTCATTTCGATTCTTGGAATAATCGTTGCGTTGTATAATCCCTAGCGTATTTATAATTTTATCCAAAAATTAGAAAAAAAATCGCCGACTTCAATATTTACTTATTAATCGATACTGACGAAGAACTAAATTCTAAAAAAAAACAAACAAAAAACTAAAAAGCGAAATTTTAAAAATAAAAAAAGTGTTTGCGCAAAATGCAACAAACGGCCATTTTAATCCATATTACGTTTTAAAAATATTGAAATATAGATTCTGGAATTTTTTTTTTGTTGTTTCATTTCTGAGAATTGTGGAAGAAGATAATCGAACTCCGCGCCGCTCAACGTCACTCTAGCTCGTAAAAAATTTTTTTGAGAAAACAGCTTAGTTGGTATTTGGCGTATGTGCGAACCCGACGAACTGCGCTTCGTTATTCTAACACAATTAGTCAGATGCGTCATAAAATACTCGTGACTGTGACTCTTTTTATATCTCGACACACAATTAAGATAAATAAAATCAGTCAGAGTCACGTTGATTTTATACCAATTGCGACTTTTTGTGTCAGAGTAACGACGTACGCTTCTTGCAAACGTCTCCGCGCTTTTTAAAGCTATTTATCAAAAAATTGTCGTTGAACAGTAAACAACCTTCAGCTTCATTTGTGCTCGGTTTATCAAAGCGCAAGAAGGGGGGAATGGGAAAGGTGAATGAGCTGTGTTATTAATTGAAAAAAAAATTCCTGGGTTACACTCCCTCGTTGTACAGAAGCCTTTGAGTGGAAAGTGTGCTTAGTAAACAGCTACGCATTAGTCGGCACGCCGACTGTTTAAAGTCATATCTGTCCTTTCTACGAATTAAAGAGTCACAGTTACTATAAAATCCGTCTAACTCTGACTCATTATGTTAAAAATATTAATGTATTACAAGATAAAAAGAATCACAATTACTATAAAATCCGCCTAACTGTGACTCGTACTGTTGGATAATATTTATGTATTCAGAAATAAAAAGAGTCACAGTTACGAGTGTTTTACGGGGATTCCGACTCTTGGTGCCGCAATAGTCGGACCCCGACGGCGAAAATCTCAGCGCGGGCCGACGGGGGTATTTTGGAAGCTAAAACCCACCTGTTTTAAGCCGCTTTTCCTCGGGAATTAGCTCGCCTTTTTCTGCTAATTAAAAAAAAAACACTCGGAATTCTTCGGCGGTAGTAGGATCTATACTATCGATTTTAGAAATGCGCCATTGTAAAATTTCTCGTTTCTCCTAATAAACCAATCCGCCATAGCATTTTTTGAGAATGCATCGTTTTTACAAAATTCAATAAATTGCATACGAGGCTATTTTTTTTTCCAAAGTATTTTTTTTATTTTTTTTTCCTATTTTTAAACAACGAAGTATAAAAATTATCGCATTTTGTGGGAATAGCGGGGATTTGAGTTCCGGTTCGATTTGCTTAGGAATAAAAAACGTGCTCCCCTTTCTTCTTGGCGGTCATTCATTACGTTTAAAAAACTTTGTGTAAAGTAACTGTTTTAAAGTCATTTCGGCCACCGGCTGGTATTTGTGCCATTCTTAAAATTATGAAATGAGCTGTGTATGGCTGGATAGATTGTCTAGCCATCTTTCTATCTATCTAGCTATGAATCTATATCTATGTCTGGAAATATATCTAGCCATGAATTCATTTTATAACTATGCGCATGACAAAAATAGCAGCCGGTGACCGAATTTAAGGCTGACCGAATTTAAGGCATTTATTTTAAATAAATATTTTAAGTTTTATGATTTATACTGAAGGGGTGCGACACATTTACGTAGCGGAAATCGTTCTTAACGGGAACAACGGGCCGAAAAAAACTTCGCAAATCTCCGAAAAACCTCTGAGCAATAAAAACAAAACCAGCCCCAAAATCCACCCACGCCCCCCCACGCATCCCCCCAACAAGCAAGTCCTAAGCATGGAGATATTAAAGTTTTAGGGCTGCTTCCAACCGAAGTGACAACTGACTATTGATAAGTGACAACGTGTTCCGTTACACCGTTACTTATCGCTGCAGTGTGAAGGCTGGTTCATACTTATGACAAAACGTCCTTTGGACAAAGTTCAACGGACAAAATCCAAAGGACAACGTGTTCATACTTTCTTGTCCTTTGGACTTTTCCCTTTGGATTTTGTCCTTTGGGCTTTGTCCAAAGGAAAAATTTTAAGTAGCGTTCACACTTCGTCCAAAGGAAAAAGTCCAAAGGACGTTTTAGCTTGTCCAAAGGACGTTTTGGCTTTTATAAAATTGTTTTTTGGACAAAGTCCAAAGGACGTTTTGTCATAAGTATGAACCAGCCTTGAGCGCGTTGTCAGTTTTCACTCCGCTGCTAACCGGGTCTACAACATTGTAAGCAACTTTGGATTGCGATTTTGCTTTAAAATATCACAGTCTATACAAAAAATATGTGCACTGGCAAAAAAGTTGATTTATTACGTGGGGCGGTTTTATACAACTGTCTTATGAGGATGTAATTGGGTTTTACTTATATAGATATAAAGGATTTACAGAGTTTTTTTATTCGAATTAAAAAAGAAAATAAAGATCTGGACTCTGGGTGAAATCTGGAATTTAAGTAATATAGAGTTTAGT
Organism: Microlaimidae sp. YZB2_3; assembly: GCA_030248175.1. Taxonomy (NCBI): domain Eukaryota; kingdom Metazoa; phylum Nematoda; class Chromadorea; order Desmodorida; family Microlaimidae; species Microlaimidae sp. YZB2_3. Next base: position 7,239 of record JASAMX010031739.1, read on the forward strand.
TCAAAAAAGTAGTGAACGCGTTTTTTTAGTACCGAATACTTCTAGCAATTTCTGGAAAATATATTAGTTATAAAAGATTTTGGATTCTGTTTTACCTACTTTTTCCTTGTTTTATTTTGCTAGAAATTCTTTGATAAACTAGTTATTTAAACCTCTTCTAATTAAACAATATTTCCTTAACTTATATTTTTATAGAGTTTACATTCTTCCTTAGCCGTATTTTTTTTTTAATGATCAGATAACAGAATTAATTTTATACTAAGCATACTCTATGCATAGTTTAATTCATACTGTTTTCATCATATCATTTTTTTCTTTTTTTTCTCTTTTTCTATTTTTTCTTTTTTTTTTCATCAACAACATCAAATCTGCGACTTAATTGCCGCCAATATGAATTAAAATTGTAACTAATTATCACTGAACATAGCTATCTGATATGACTTTAAAGGCTCAAAAAGAGCGCTTATTTAAGTCAGTTTTTTTTTGACTGGGATCATACTCGCTAATAATTCGGCGTTAGTATAAAACTTTTTTTAAAAGATCATGGAAGAATAGTTATTCCTCCGGGGCTGAAAACTAGTAATATATAAAATCGGGGGATTTAGATTTGGAATAGCGCCCTTCCTCTTTCTAGGCGCCGGGCTATGGATCGGCGGGAGTGAAGGATTTTTAAAACATTACACTCTACCTTTAAAACATTTGCCTCGCTGAAGAAGCGTTTTAAACAAGAAGCCGCGTTGCATAGAAACGGCTAAAATCCACCCCGGACCTATTTTTTTTCATCCGTTCACCAATCTCGTCACGCGCTCAATAAGCTAATTAAAACCTCACACGAGGGGCTAATTAGCGAATAGGAGCTATTAATCCGTCTTTCCCGCCTGTTTTGACGTCCAGCTGGAAGCTGGACGTCCAGCTTCCAGCTGGATGAAGCTTTCAGTTTTCATCCAGCTGTTCCAATGCGGAAGACAACAGTCCAAACGATGATAAACTTTATCTGCAGCTTATCAATGATAAAAGTATAGGGCTCTACAGAAACTTAAACGGTCTTTCTTGTTAGCTACTTCCTTAAACGTGCATTGCACTTATTTGAAAAGTTTACAATAATATAAAGTAGAGTTTATGATTAACAGAAACAAAAAGATATATTTTAAAAAATTTAATATGAATTTCTATTGAAGATTTCTATTGGTTTTATAATGTGAAAATCTTACAATCAAAATAAAAAAATTATTAATCTAATGTTTTTTATAAAAATATATTTGATATAAAAAATATATATAAATATAAACTGTAATAATTCTTGTTCACGTGGTACCAAAATATTGTGGAGTTTTTATATTTTATTGTAATAATAAAAACAAAAACAGTACACCCCAGTATTTAATATTTGTTTTAATGAATTAAATTTAGATAATGCATTAACAATCACATAAATACGACGCAAGAACAAAACTATTTTAAAAATAAATATGGTAAAATAATTTAACAGTTGTAAGGTCAGAATTTCAGTTGCAAATAGAAAATAATACATTTCTTATTTTACAAATACATAATACGAAATCCGAACGAATGGTTCCATGGCAATATTGTAGTTGTAGCTAATGTGAATTTGATTGGTTAAAACCCAGTAATAATTTTAACACGTTTTGGACAATTTATTGTTTAAAGCTTTTATTGTTTATTAGTTCAACTTTATGCCTAAAAAACGCTTATGAAAAGTGAACAAAAAATTAAGTGGGTCGAAAAATTGTTTTTTTTGTCGCAGAAACAGCGTTAAAGCTCGGTCCAAGAAAAAACTTTGCCTTAGATCTATTAACCGGAAAACCGTAATAAAATAAAAATAATCTCCACATCCCAACTTATTTACAATGCGTTTGGAAGTCGGTAGTGATTTGTATAATGCCTACTCCGCTTATTAAATCCCCGCGGAATTTATATAGTATAGGGCCCCGCGAGGGGTGAGTGAAAGCCCCCGGGGCTTACAGTATAAAGTGAAAAAGCGCAAACGTAATGAGTGAACGGGGCGTGGGTTTCTAGTTGAAAAGCGCGCACTACGCACACAGGAGCGCGAGTGGGAATGCAGGAGGGGAAAGATCTGAGATAGAAAGAGAGTACTAGAGTCAGTTGTCCAATAGCCGGCTTGGAACGCCAAGAAGCCAGCTTTCTTAGCTAGCTCACTGCATAAAACAGGGAGCCTAGCTGACTGGTGTCGAAGCACCCGTGTTACACCACAGGGCCGTACGTATATATTCCGCCGCCCCATATTACTGTGTATTGTAGTCTTGTTTTACTTTTTTCACGGGAGCGGCTGTGAGCTGAGCTAAACTAACCCCTTTCACAATGGTAAGCCATAATGTTTTTTTTCTTGCGTTATCAAAATAATTCATTATTGAATTGCGCCGTTTTAGCGCGCGGTCGATGCCACTCAGGCGACAACGTCATGAAGTATAGTAGCGAAAAGACCAGCTGGATACGGAAAAAAATTTCTAAACTCGCATTTATATTATATCGGATATACATGGTTAAAAAAAATGTTTGAAAAATATTTAAAATATTTTTTTGAATCCGTTTTTAAGGAGGTGTAAAAATTTTATATAAAAACACATCTGTTAAACAGTTGTTATGTTATATAAACTTTATTAAAAAATTGAAGGTGTGTTGTGTGAAACCATCAAAGTTTACAAATAATATTGAATATATTCAAGTTACAATAATTGCATTAATTTTTTTTTAAATATTACATAAGAATTCTAACGCGCTTAATGTGGCAAAAAATTAAATTGGAAAAATTTTAAAGCAAAATTTTAATTTTAATTTTCGTCCATGTTACAATTCGATACATAAGCTTTATAAAAGCTTTGGAAGTTGGAATATGCATAGGTAGGTAAAAAAAAACCGAAAAAATTTTATGTTTATGTCTCTACGGTTTGAAATCGAAAAAAATAAGAAATAATTTTAATACCTCTGGTAAAATTATTTTTATAAAAGTGTTATAATAAAGAATATTTTATAATACTAATTTGGTATGAAACAATAATTTTTTTTGAACTTTGTAATAAAAAATTTTTAACTACTAATAATAATTATAATAATATTATTATAATAATAATAATTTGGTATGAAACAATAATTTTTTGTAAATTTCGTAATAAAAAATTTTTTAACTACTAATAATAATTATAATAATATTATTAAAACAATAATAAAAATAATTATAGTAATAATAATAATATTAACAAAAACCACAACAACAACAACAACAATAATAATAATAATAATAATAATAATAATAATAATAATAATAATAATAATAATAATAATAATAATAATAATAATAATAATAATAATAATAATAATAATAATAATAATAATAATAATAATAATAATAATAATAATAATAATAATAATAATAATAATAATAATAATAATAATAATAATAATAATAATAATAATAATAATAATAATAATAATAATAATAATAATAATAAAAAATAATAATAATAATAATAATAATAATAATAATAATAATAATAATAATAATAATAATAATATAATAATATTTACATTGTATAAAAAATAATAATAAAAACGTAGAGATAAACTTTGATATCAAAGCATAAAATTTTTATTATTATTTTTTAATTTTTAATATTTATTAATTAAATTAAATTAGTTATTAAATTATAAGAAACAAGAAATTAAGATTAAAATTTATTATTTAAGTTCAAGTTTTCTCAGTGTAAATAATTGTCGTATCGGCGTCAAACAAATATTAAATTGAAGTTTTTTACCAAATTGTTTAAAAAAACACAAATATCTTTAATTATAATTAGAATAAATTTTTGTTGTTTGATTTTATTTCTCTGTGTTATGTCTGAATTGTCTATTGCTAAAAGTTTGTTTTGTTTTAGGCGAAGAAACCTGATGGTACGTGAAGATTAAAGATTTTTTTGCTTCTGATTGTTTTATCCCATTTTCTGCTGTGCTGTCTGCATTTTGTGCTCGGATATTATTGTTCTTTTCCACTTTCTTACTACACAAGGGCTGCAGTCATTTTACCCTGATATCATTTTTTAAAAAAAATCTATATTTTCGTTGTTGGAAGTTTCGATTCCATATTTTAATATTCAATTGCAAACCAAGGTTTGTGAGTTACGCTCCGGTGTAAGTTTTGTTTTGTTGACAAGAAAATTATTCTATGGTGACTTTAGTTGAATGACTTTGGACATTTATTGTTATTTTAAATTTTTTGAAATGTTGCAGATAACACTTATTTAAGTTTAATTTATATGTGCTCAAAATTTTTTTTGGATGTTTTTTAAATATTCCGAAGTTTACAATATTTAATAGTAAAACAAAATTTTAGGCATCGCTGTGTTTTAACAATGAAAAATCTACTTAAATCTATAGAATTTGCTTTACACCATTGATTACATTGAGTCTTTTTTGGATTTAGCTAATTTTTTGTTGAAAAACTATTTGAAAATAATAATTATGCAGGAAAAATTACAAAGAATAGACCCAAATTCCAGTTTTATGTTTTATATTTCCTGCTTTTTTTCTTTTTTAATTGTTTACTTGATTTTTATTTACCCAAGGACCAATCTTGAATTCCACTGTTATAAATACTGAATTAAAGAATCAATTAAACAAAAACAAAAAAATTCGAAAAAAATTGTATAGCATCGTTCCAAAATCTCTACTTCCAGGATAAAAATTGCATAACTGCGGATATACAGTAGATTGGCTATAAACGATTTTAGCCTATCCATTTAGGAAGAATAGGCGATTTTTAGAATACACTGAAAAATGCCAAACATGCTTTACCGTCAGTTTGTATCGAAATAATTCTTTTAATCATTTTTAATAATTTGAAAGATTGTTGCGTAAAAATTGTTTGGCAGAAATGTTTAAATACGTTTGAAAAAAAAAGCGAAACGGAAGTTAAAAATAAAAGCCCAAAAATGTTATTTTTTGACGGCCGTTTTTTAGTTTTGTTTTTTAACGGCCGTAATAGTTGCCATGGCTTCTGGAAATTTTATAAAAATAAAATTTCGTAAAAATTTAAACAAAAAGGTCAATTTTTATTTTTATTAACGTATATTATTTATTTTTACATAACATATACAACTTTTTGATAAAAAATATAAAATATAAAAATTTCCAAATTTTAAAATTACAGAAAACAAATGAATTTAATAATAATCTTTCTTCTCCTTTTCAAACTTTTGCAGCCTTGTTTTGAGCTAACACTTTATTTTTTTTTAAAGTGTTTAATTATAAATATATTGTTTATTTTTTAAAGCAAAACTTTTAATATTTTAAAAAATCAAGTCTATAGTAACAATTTCATATAAAAAAATTGATAAATTCTTAAAACGAATTTGTTATAAATTTATTAATTTCTTGCTATTTTCAATTTGATAAAACTTTTATTTCAACGTTTCAAAACAAGCATAAGAATAGGCAGAATAAGTTGCAAAACGTTTAAGTAAAAAAACGTATTTGGCATATTTTTTTTTTAAAAATATCACGTTGGCTTTACAAACCCAAAAATAAAAGCTTAAATAGTTTGAAAATAACTTGAAAAAAATTTATTTGTATTATTAAGGTTATGCAATATAACTTTAGTTCGTTTGTTTTTTTATTGACAAACTTAACTAAAATTTTTCTGAGTAGGTATTTTAATAAAGTTGATTTTTTTAAAAAATGTATAGAATATTTGGAATATAGGACTAAACCAAATCTTAGTTTTAAAGGAAGTGACTGAGCTTTTCATTCAGTTTCAAAAGATTAAAAAAAATATCATTGGTTAAAATCGTTTCGTTTAAAAGGCAGCTGTCTGTTAACATATGCTGTTTTTCTTATGTCATTTTTAATTTTCAGCAAGGTTCTGCGAAAGGCAGATTAAACATTTTAAATAGTTGTTTAGTATAATTGACGACATTCTGCCCGTAAACTCCATACTTCCAAGTCCTGTTGTATTCCACGTATATGTGTCTAAATAAAAGTGGTGTATCGTCGAAAATTGTAAGACGGTACTTGTTGTAAGTACTTAAGACAGTTTATTCGCGAGGAAAAAGGGTTTTAGCTTTTTGCATTATCTGGTTTTTTTGCTGCTGGATAAGCGGTTGATGGTTTGTTTTTATAGAGAGTATGAGCACTTTTAGAAAGTTGCGCAAAGTTACGAATGTTTACTTAGCTAGAACCAGATACTCACGCAAGTTGAAGGAAAAGACCGGTTCAAGAAAGAGTTTCGATTCCGAGGGAATATCGTGGGCGAACTTTCTTTAAAATTTATCATTTTGAACCTAAAATTTAAGATTTCAATTGAATATCGGTTTTGCCTTCGCTAGGACTGTTAAAATAAATAACTCAAATAAACGTATCTAACAACTGAAATTTTTTGGACGGCAAATATATTGATGATCAACGTGATACAATTATTTACTACAAACCGCAATTAACGTTAATATTTCCAATACTCAAACCAAAATTTCAAAAATCCCATCGGAATTTCAATTCACTCCAAGGTTCTTTCGTTGAAAAAAGCGGTGAAGATAAGTTCGGTATATAAATTTTACACACGAAAGTGTGATAAAAAAGCTTCGAGGAAGGGGAAAGGAATATCCCCGAGTTTCTCCGCGAATGATAACGGAATTATCTCCACTAAGAATGTGCGGGTGAATGGATGAGGAAGGAGGGGGGGGAATTTCTACCGCCAGTCATCTGTTCGTCGTTACTCTGACACAAAGAGTCGCAATCAGTAAAAAATCAACATGACTCCGACTCATTTTGTTTAGATTGTTTGTTTTTTAAGATATAAAAGGAGTCACAGCTACGAGTATTTTACGACGCTTCTGACTCATTGTGCCAGAGGAAGCGACGCGTTGTTTAGCCAGTCCGAGAGGAACTTCTCAATATGCACTGTGCACTAAAACGTGAAGTAGGTACACAACGCGCCGAGATGCTACCGCGCGCGGGCGAGAGAGAGAGAGAGAAAACCTCCCGTCCCGCGCACATTACTACGCGCTTTAAAATTCCAGTTAACAGAGTATTTTTAGCGCTCAAACCGCCGTAAAACAACGGTCCCGCTCCCACCGGGAGCGCTTTCGACCCCGCCGACCGCTCCCCGTGGGGTTATCTCCCCCTTTTGGAATTCCGAATCGGGGAAAAAGTCCGAATTCGGAGTGGAAGTCGGAGTCGAGGTCCCGGGGAGGTCGGTTCCCATGGCGGGAGCGGCGCCGTTTTCCCGGGCGGAGGGGCTTAGCTTACAAGCCCCGCCCCCTCTCCCCCGTTCCTGTAACCAGCTGCTTCTCGGGGAGGCGGGGGCCCGGCCGAGATCTCGGCGCGCGGAGGGATATACGCTGTAAAAATAGACACATCACGAAACCCCTCTTCACCGGCGGGATATGCTCGCTTCTGCTCAATAGTCTGTCCCCCACTCCTGCCACCGCTCCTTTTTCTCGGAAAAGAATATTTGGCGACGGAGAAAAAAACCACCACCACCACCTTCACCGACCCACCGACCGCCCTCGGGTAGAAAAGAAGGGACCGGAAGTAGCCCGCGCCGACCGCCGTCCACCCCTTTCCGCAATTTTAGCTCAATTTTAGTCCATTCGCCATGGGGAAATCGGAGGGTACGTCAACTTATTGTACTTTAGTCCGACCAGGACTCTATTGTTTATTCTGCGAAATGTAGTAAGCATGGACTACTTGATGTAAGCGGATGGGATTAAAATTTTTCCAGGCCTATTGTGTGTTGGAATTTTGGTTTGGACTTCTTTAATCGATTGTGATGATTTACAACTTAATATAATTAAGAATTTATACGCAAAAATTGATTTTTCGAGTGGATTAACTTTATAAAACTTTTAAATTAAATCGAGTTTTTTTTAGATTTTTCCCCATATAAATTTTAAAAACGAGAAAAAAATTAGCAGAGCGGAAAAAGCTGTCTAAAGCGTTCTAAAGCTTCAACCCAAACAAACCGCTTTGTTTTTAAACAAAAAAATTTTTAAACAAAAGTTTGGACTTGGTTAAAAATGCTAGCTTTTAAAAGGGATATTAAATTATGGTTTTTTTTGTAAAGTTTTAACTAAAACCTGCTCCAAAATGATTAAGACTAAAAAATTTTCAGGTGGGTATATTTCGCTAACGGTGAGGTTGATTTAGACATAAAATTTTTTTTAGCTTAATAGCTGCACACTGATATAATTATCGTCTAAATTTACTGTACTGTTAGCGGAATATGCTAACCAAAAATTTTTTTTCGTCTCAGTCATTTTTTAACAATCTTTAGTTTTTTTTTCTCTTATAGTTATTTTTTCTTAAATCCTTAAAATGACTGCAACCTACTGTAATTTTCCCGTGTACATTTTGTTTATGTAATATTTATAATATAAAAACCATATCGATATAAATTTTAAAAACAAAATTATGCTCTTAAAATTTATATCGACATATTAATAATATTAATATTTATTATAAAATAAAGAAACATTTGTTTTTAAAAAGATAAATTGTAATTTCCTCAAATTAGCTTTACAACAAAAAATACTATTTTAGTATTCATCTTAAGTTATTTTTGACTGATTTATTGTCTCTAGCAAAACTATATAACTATACTTAGCTTATTTTCTAACCAATAACAATTTTAGCATGTACCGAACAATTTATGCTATATAAAACTGGCTTATAAATAGTTTTTTAACAAAATTTTTTTGATTAAAGCTAAAGTCTTCCAGGCTGAAATTAAGGGCGTAACCGCGTTCCGCCAGGAAGAAATAAACAATAAATCCCCCAGCGAGAAAAATTAAAAAAAAGTTTTCAGCGGTTATGTAACCAATTAATACTTAGTTGCGTCATGTGTTTCTCTGCACGTGATATTTTCTCAAAGAACGAGTGGTTACTTTACCACTCAGCTATTTTCACCCTGATAGAATTCATCTTTAGTTCTTTTTTTTAATACTTTTGATAAATTCTGCCATTTTATTTTTTTATGTATCATTTCGAGAAAATAATAATATGTCTTTCGTGATTTAGAATTAAGTGTTAAAAAGTACAGGAGCATAAAGTTTTTTTTTGAAATATTAAAATTGTCCAAAAAAACCCAATAAAACAGTGCAAAATTTTCTTAGGAAAATCTAATCTAAAAGATAATAATTCATTCTAAATTGTTTCTAAAATATTGCATTTTTTGTAAAAACTGCTAATTTTTTGATAACACAAGTTTTTTTGATTTTTGATTTGATATTTTTTCACCATTAAAAAGCACAATATGTATTCAATTATCATGGTAAAAGTTGGTTGAATTTACATTATTATAATACCGTTTATGGATAATTTTTAGGTAAGTGTTTCAAATGCAGTTTACTTTATTTTATATTAAAAAAATTCCAAATTTCGCATACGAATTAAACTGTCCGGTTTTTTATGTGTTATAGTATTTTTGACCTGCTAAATGAAAGACGATAAAATCAAAGAAACGTCCTGAGATCATCCAAAAACAAAATAAAATAACTTTTAGGCATTTGTTTTTTGAAAACTTTGGAACCAGTGTAAATCAGGGTTTAAGCCTAATTGATAATACGTCGAAACTCTCCAAATCTAAAAGTTAATGTTATGTTTTAAATAATCCCAAGGTGTCCAATGGTATCCAAAAACTTTAAAAGCTTGTTTTAAGACCACAAAACAAAAACGCGCTTTTAAATTCTGTTGTTAGTGCAGCCCACATCTGTTTAGAAGAAATGCAATCTAAAATGCTATTTTAAAAAATAGTTACTCTATTTTATTTAAAGCTAAAATTCAAAGTCCTCAGCAAACCAGAAATGCTTTTGTTTTTTCGGTATTTGATTTTTGTGATTTTGAACATATTAAACGAAGCTTAAAATAAATGTAACCTTATCAATTTTACTTTTTTAGACGTAACGCATTTTTTTATCTTCTTTTCGCATTTCCTTTTTTTCTATTTTAACCCTTTCTGAGATTGACTGCGTCTTAAACGGAAGGTTAGCGCCTAACAAAGACGCAACGTTTTCCATTAAGCCGTCGCGATACGGTTCTAGTCTTCATTTTTTTGCTCAAAAATAAAAAAGGTAAGAATTAAATTAAATTGTCAAACAACTTAAATATAATCTACAAATATTTATGTTATCTCGGAATCATAAACCTACGACTTATCTCAAACCAATAAACAGATGTAATAGTCATCTGTAACGACCAAACTGCTAAAACATTTTCTACACTTTTTTATTAATCCATATATTGTTTTTTGAATTTTATTTTCCATTCTTTATCCTTACTGCAGTTTTTTTCTTTTGACTTTCTAATTAGATTATTTTTCGTTCGTTTACAGGTTAAATTTTGGCTCGTCTTGCTAAATGATTATATTTTTTTGCTAATTTACTAACCGATTAAGTTTTGTTTGTTTTTGTACCTTGCTATATACTAATTAGTGATGTTCCCTGAAGCTCCGAGCTCCGGAGCTCCGGAGCGGAGGTCCGCTTTTAGGATCTCCGAAGCAACCACCGGAGCTCCTGAGCTCCGCTCTATTTTTCTACTAGTTTCATGAATAATTAAAGAAATTTACCATAAATTATCTAGTCAATAATCTAGTTAATATAAATTAAACTTTTTTCAAAACTTATTTAAAACCCAAGAAAAATAGGCTTAATAATGCAGATAGAGTAAGTTTAAATGTATTTCAAGTTTAAACAATATTAAAATCGCTTTTTTAAGGGGCGGAACTCCGGAGCTCCCTTCGCTTTATATGGCCGGAGCTCCGGAGCATAATATTAGGGAATAGAAACATCACTAATACTAACCATTGCTCCTTCCGCAATAGCATGTAACCATACTAACCATGCCGTACGAAAGCCTGTTTCATAAAAACGTTTTATTTTACAAACCTACTTTTTTGTTAAATACAATGTTAAATGATATACGGAACAGTTTATCGACTTATAATCCGGAAATAGTACCGCTCAGTGAAGGAAGTTTGCAGCATTTGTACTCTGCGCTGATTGGTGCGTTTTCATAAAGTCGATAATCATTCTTGTATATCCTTTATGATGGATTTCACGAAAAGTAGGCGGAGATTTGTAAAACGAAAATTTACATTGATTTTTGATTTTTTTTTTCAGAGCTGAAGGAGATATTTAATCTGTACGACGAAGAAGGCGACGGTAAAATTGACGGTCTCCAAATTGGAGATGTCGCCAGAGCCGGCGGTCTTAAACCCACCCAAGCCATGGTCCACAAGGCCGCAGGCCAAGAATACAAGAAGAAGGGTGAGTAGCAGAAGAATGTAGCGCCCATATAGTAATAATTGTTTTCAATGTTCTGGTTCTTCTTAATGACGCAAAAATTGACTATTGAGCCGTAAACATTTGAATAAAAAATTATGGTATTTACTAAAATAAAAAAAACAAACTGAATAGAACAATTTTTTTCTGTTTGTACCTACGATGTTTAGTTCGCTGTTGTGGAGTAGTATGATTTATACAAAGAGTGCACAAACAAGTGCTATACGCGTAAGGATTTAGTTTTATCCTTTGTTTATTATATCTAAAACTAAAATACTTTTTCAGAATCTACTTTTTTGGCTCTTTTACTATTTTAAAAATATATATTATTCAAGAAATGAGTAAGGACCACGAAATAATAACATAACTGCAGCAAACAAAAAATATTAATTGTTTATTTGAGGGATTATTTCAAACTCAACCGACTAAAAATGTTAAAAATTTTTTTCTCGTTTACTTTGTCAACTTTTTTCTCGTTTACTTAGAAGGAAAATTATTTTTATACCTACACAAATTTTTTTACAAACAGTATAAGGAAAACTATTCACATTTTTTCGGCAAGCTTCTGGTGAACTCAAGCAATAAAAAATACTTTAAAAATTATACCTAAGAATCATAAGAGTTTTTTTTAAACTTTGAAATAATTATTGTTGGTAAAAGCAATAATTTACATCAGAAAAATTGGCCAGAATCGTTTACCTTGTATTATTAAGGTTTTATTCCCAATTTAGAGAAGGCCCGGGGCTGAAATAATTTAAAGCGAAAAAAACTCTGGTGGTTCAATTTTTAATCAATGATCTAAAGCCTTTCTAACCTTCAAAAAGGTTCTACGTCACTTTAAGAATATTTTTATCAGTATTGTTAACCTTTCTCAAAAATTTTGAAAAAAGTTTTCAAAATAGTTTAAAATATAAAACAGCTGTTCGAGTAACTTATATTTAATCAGGAAATTAGCATTAAAATAAAATTACGACCGTTGTTATTACCTGCTTTTCTGGCTTTTGTTAAAGATTTAAAAAATGCAGGCAATAAGAATTAAAAATTTGAATAACTTTAAACTAATGAATTCCAATGTAAGGCAAATGCCTTATTTAATCGATAAGGTCAATAGAATGTTTTTTTTTTAAATTTGGCTCAGGAAGTTTAAGAATCTTTTTTTCCTTTTTAGCCATTAGAATAACTAAGAAAATTGCCAAAAAACTATTGTCAATTCTAAAGCGCTATTGAAGCCACATATAAATTCACGTGTCGAAGCTCCCAGGAACGTGTAAAGGCTGGTTCATACTTATGACAAAACGTCCTTTGGAAAAAGTCAAAAGGACAAAAGTCTTTTGGAATTTGTCCAAAGGACAAACACAGTGTCAAAACGTCGTTTGGACTTTGTTCTTTGGATTTTGTTTAAAGGACAAAGTCCAAAGGACAAAGTGTTCACACTTTTTGTCCTTTGGACTTTTCCCTTTGGATTTTGTGCTTTGGACTTTGTCCAAAGGACAAATTTCAAGTAGCGTTCATACTTTGTCCAAAGGACGTTTTGGCTTTTCTAAAATTGTCCTTTGGATTTTGTCTAAAGGACGTTTTGTCATAAGTATGAACCAGCCTTTACCGTTATTAAACTCGAATGCCACTAGGAAATGAACCAGCCTTTACCGTTATTAAACTCGAATGCCACCAGGAAGCGACATTACTTAAACACTGAATGTTGTTGGATTAATGCCAGCAGTTCATTTTAAATCCATTTCCAAATACTTGAAATGGTTAAAATAAAAAAATAAAAACAAAAATATACCAATTTATATCTGAAAACGTCATTTATTGTGCAGAAAGATATTAAAAAAACATAAAGGAATTACTTTCTGTCATAATATATGTTTTTTACCTATGTTTTTAAATTAATATATTCATAATAGAATAAATATTAGAGATTTTGTATAAGATTTTGGCCCATCTTATGTAAATTATAAAATAAACTGACTCAGTTTGCTGCGTTTAAATTAAAACAAAATTAAAACATTCAATGTCACTCTAGTTGTATTTTTTACTGACCTCAGGCCGAATTATAAACTTAATTTAAAAATGGGCATTTCCGTTATTGTTTTTTTAATTTTTTTATAGTTATTCTGCACGGCGACCGCTCTGTCGCATGTTTTCCGTTATATTATTTTTTATTATTAGGCTTTTATAAATTTATATTTTTACTATTTTAGGCGAAAAGAGGTTATCATTTGAAGAATGGTTACCTATTTATGAACAACTAGCAAAAGAAAAAGAAGTAGGATCTTTCCACGATTTTATGGAAGGACTTAAAGTTTTTGACAAAGATGAATCGGGAAAAATTATGGCTGCAGAATTAAGGCACATTCTCCTTGCTCTCGGTATTTTGATTTTTATTATTTTGTTGTTTTTCGATTTAATTGAAGCCGTATTCTTCTGTTTGAATTCGAACTAAAAGACTCAGAGGATTATCAAATTCGCCTTTTTTTTTAATTATAGTTTGATTTGAATTAATGATTGTGATTCTTGGTTAATTTTGAGCGAATTCGGACTAAGTTTTTCAAAAAGATAACTTTTATAAGATTTACAGTGTTCCTAATTCCTAACTAAAGTCCATGTTCCTTTTTTTAAAAAATATAAGCACCTTGCGCTGGACCTCGGTTTATACATGAAGTATGCAATATACATAAGTGTAACCATAATGGATAATTACCGTATCTCCTACTTATCTTTGGTAGTATGCAAATCAAACGATGGAAATTTCGCGCGCTTTTGATGGTTGATCTGCATACTACAAAAGATAAGTAGGAGATACGGTAATTATCCATTACGGTGATTTGCTATGTTTATTGCATATTTCATGTATAAACCGAGTTCCAGTGCAAGGTGCCTATAAACTAAATAATTTTCCAGTTGAAAGTTGATATAACATGTACCGTCTAATTTTAAAGTTTTTTCGTTATAGGAAATACTTCTGTTTTATATGAATTGTTTTCGTTTAACTGTTAATTAATAGAGCAGTTTAGCAACTCCCTCAAAACAGTTTTGATTTTATTATAAAAAAACTATATTCAAATGATTTCAATTAACCCGCATTGTCGACAACGTAACCTAATGTTTCATTAAATTACACGAAAACACCCTTACGTAAAGCCAAAAACTGCATACCACTCTTTATTAATTAAAGCCTAGCTCGCACCAAAGTGACAAATGACAAAGCGTTCACACAGCGTTCACACCATCACATTGCTACTTGTTACTCTGTTGTGAACGTATTGTCCTTGTCTCTTGTCATTTGTCACTCTTGTACGAACCGGCCTTTACATCAGTGGTTTATGTTTTTAGTCAACTGTATCTAAATAAATTTGTCGATATTCAATATTCACGATAATCAAAACCCTCCTATTTAAACGGAAATCGTTCAGTGTTAATATTCTTTACAGAGTTATAACGTATTAGAAACAGTTTTAGCCAATTAGTGCCAATGAAAAAAAGAAGATGTTTCATCCATTGGAGATTAATTTTTTTCCAAGCACTAATTGGCTAAAAGTGATTCTAATAGCTCCTCCCACAACCATTCTCACAAAGCAAAACATATATGACGTGATCACGAATGCTATATGACATTTTGGGGGTACTTATAATCCAGACGTGAACGCGTCTAAAACGCGGAACGAAAAGCACGTCAAGGTGAAACTCAGTCTGCTTGTATGCACTGAGCAGCGAGACGCGTTACATTGTCCGCGTCTGAGCTTTGATATTAATTAAAAAGGTTTAATGCTGTTAACAAGTATGTTTTTTTGATTATAGGAAAATTAAATCTTGTAAAAAAAGTTTAAAATTGTTGAAGATTAATTCTAAACTTAAGCCTTAGTTCTTAGGGTTGTAAGTTTTATTTGTAAGTTGTAAGTTTGTAACTTCGTTCTTAGGGTTGTAAGTTTTATTTTCGCTGATTTAATTGTACATCATTTTCTGTTCTGGGCTTTTTATTACAGGTTCTCCGTCTTAATAGTAGTCTTATTGTACAATTTTATTTTTTTCATTTAATATGTCTCTTTAAACATAAAACATTAAAACATTTAAATTTCAAATTTTTCAGCGTGTTTTTTGCATTTTTGAAAAAAAAATCAAAATGAATGATTAATTTAACTAACAAAACGCGAGGGAAGTGGTAACAAAATTTACAAAAACGTAAAATACAGTTAAATTGCCGAGGATTGCACAAAGACCTGGGTTCTTATTTATTTTAAATTAAGAAAATGTTTTAGTTGCATAACCCTTTCCTACTAAAAATAAAGTAACTTTTAAATTCTGTAAATAAGACGGCATTGATTTGTGTTTCGCTTAATTTTGTTGTGTTCCTTTTTGTTAGCGAGCTATAAAAACAATAAAAACTGTGTTTTGAAAAAGCTCTAAATAAGGTTTGTTATGCGTATGGTTATCACTTTTGTAAGCCTGAAGCTGATAACATTTTCAATGAGCTATATAAGAGGCGTTTTAGACACCTGAGGTAAAACAAAGCCTGCGTCCGTATTTATTAGAAGACTATCTTCTTAAGGCTGGTTCATACTTATGACAAAAAGTTCTTTGGACAAAGCCCAAAAGACAATTTTAGAAAAGTCAAAACGTCCTTTGGACTTTTTCCTTTGACGAAGTATGAATTTTACATGAAATTTGTCCTTTGGATTTTGTCCACAGAACGTTTTGTCACAAGTATGAACCAGTTCTTCGGTCCACTATAAAATTGTTCCAAAGCGGCACTTCTACGTCTTGCCAATTTTACTAGCCTTACTAAGACGATGGTGCACTAACTATTCAGAGATATTTGTTTAGGGCGGTAGAGACCGCCCCAAGACGAGCACAATAGAATAATTATAGATAAAAATGCAATTAAATGAAATTTTTTTACGCATTTTTGTCAGATTTCTTGAACTAAAACACAATACAATTAGTCAAATAGGGTTCTACCGCATGTTCAACAATAAATAACAAACGCACACTAAGTTTAGTATGTACTTCCGCGTTTGCTCTTTTAAATATGAAAAAATCACTAAAAAAATTACGTTTTTTTAATGTAATTCTTAAAATGGTGACTTGGAAATTCTTCGAAAATTGGAAATTAGACTTGGAAAAGTGCTAAATCCTTGTATTAAATCACCATGAAAAATCTTCAATCACCGTGGAGTGATAAATCCTTGAATAAATTCCACATAAAAGATTGTTAGTTCACCGTGAAATTGAGAAATGAGTTTGCAAACTAAAATGTTTCAGAAACTTTGTTTCAATCAGAAAAACATGAAATTAAACGTTTTAATTGTTTCCCGAACCCAAACAAAACCTTAGAATCAAGCTAAAGTTTATAATTATTAGCTTTAGGGTATTTCGAAGGTTAAATTTTGAAAAAATATCGAAATGAATAATGTTAATGGAAAATTAACATTACTTTATGGGAAATTTTTACTGTTTATGGCGATTTTAGCTCAATAGAAATTTGTCCATGAGCTTTTAATACGGATCCCTTAAAATATTTACAAAATATCAACAATATCTTTACTTTTGTTATTTTTGTTTTGTGCTAGTGAACAAATGCTATTTTCAGGACGCAAGACTTGCCTGAATTTTCAAACTTGATTTTTAGGGCCCTTACTGGCTTTCATAGTGGCTTGGAAAGTGGCACTATAAAAAAACTGATTAAGTTTTCAAATTACTTTAAAATTAATTTTACGTATATTTAGTGGTCTTAATATAAAACCACTAAATATACATTAAATTAATTTTAATTAAACTCTAGAATTTTTTATTAAGTCAAACAGTATTTTTTGCACAAATTTCATTGATTCCTTTTTTGTAATTAGCCTATTTCAAAACTTTAGATAAATTTATTTGTTTGGCAGCAAACATAGCGCAACTAGTGGTACACTTAGTGCCACCATTTATAGTGGGGCTTTTTGTGTGTGTAGTTAACCCGATTTCATCGTTTCACTTTAATCCACAGTATCGGTAGATAGCCTACACGCCAGAGTCAACTAAGCATATAGAGTGTCTAGTAAATACGAGCTATGAATCTTTTTTCAAAGGTAAAAATGTTTTAGATTATCAAATTTAAACTTCTAAAATGTTTACCGTCATTCGACTTTAAGTTCCTTGCAACTTCAAGCTTCAAATTTCTTGTACATTGTTACATTTTTTGATTCATATCAAATGTGTGCTTTATTTCAAAACATTTGTAAGGCATGCAAAGGTATATGCAGGAAAAAATTGGTCGTGAATATGTAGTCTATTTATGTTTATAAACATACTGTTAAAAGATTAGTCATTTTGAGACAGGCGGTTCGTTTTAAGCTAAGTAATATCGCTTGTGAAAATGTGTGTGACGTATTTTGTGTAACGCTTTTGTTTGTGAGTTGACTGCCTTGGTGGTCTGTGTTTGCTGGTATTTTTGTTATTTGTTTGTTTGTAAGTGTATTTGCAATGTGTATAGTGTGCGGTGTTTTGTTGTAAGTATTGTGGAAACACATTGTTTCATTATTCAGCTCTGTTTTTTTCCATTATTTTTTTAAGCTTATTGCAAGAGCATGTGTATGGAAAATCTGCTTCTACTTAACCACCAAATTAAGTTCAAATATTTCCATCCAGAGTCTGTGGTCTTCACGAGCGACAGAACTGGTGTGATTGAGTTGGCAATATGTCATCAAGATTCTTCTTAACACTCTGTCCTAGAATGGCTAACGACGGAATTATCTTGTAGTATTAGGCCCCGTTCACACCTGATCCCAGTTCCCAGTTCCCAGATCCCAGTTCCCAGATCCCAGATCCCAGAACCGGCCTGTTCGCACTTGTTTCTTTACCGGGATAAAAACTTGCGCTCGCGAGGGTTGTTTTAGTCAAATAACGCGCGTAAGATCGAACGTACAACACAAAATATTGGTTTAAAACACAAAAAATATTTAAAATGAATTTTAAATGTTCTAAATTGAATAATCAAAACAAAATTGTAAAAAAAAGTTTAGTGTAATAAAACATAAAATTTTTATTACTTTTATGAATAAATTTATATTTCACAATCGTTTTGATCATATAAATTAGTTTTTTAGACTATAAAAAACGGTTAAACTTTTAAATTTGTTTAAAAAATTCTTTTAGCAATGATTTGGGTAAAAAAACAAAGATTTTTGTATCATATTTGTGCCCGCTTTAAGCAACAAAACAAAAAGCAAAGCGTTGTAATTGAAAATCGTACATACGAAGCGTTGTAGAATCGTACGTACAAATACAAAATAATCGTTAAAAACACAAATAAGAAATATTTTAAAAATAATTTTTAAGGCAATAAATTGAATTATCAAAAAAGCTACAAATCAAGTCTAGTTTAATAAAACTTTTATAAAAAATTTTTTTATTACTTTTATAAATAAATTAATATTTTAAAAAGTTTTTGATAATATAGATTAATTTCTTTTAAAACTAAAACTTTTAAATTTGTTAAATTTGTTTAAAAATATCATATTAGCATTGTTTTGGTTAAAAAACCAGCAATTTTTGTTCCATATTCGTACACCCGCCTGGAGAAACCCAGCAAAAAAAGAAACGGAGCTCTGTTGTAGTAATTGGACACAAAAAGTTTTCAAAAAATCAATATTGTGCAGCTGGTGTGTGTCCTTAATTACATAATTACCAACATTATTACGTAAAAAATTTATGTGTTCACTGAGCGCGTGTGATATATGCGGGAAGACGCCTCTCCGCTCGCTTTCCCTTAATTTTTTCCCAGAAGTTGAAGCGCCGCCCCAAGTCTTTCTGGGAACTAGGACTGGGATCTGGGATCTGGGAAACAGGTGTGAACACATGCTTTTGCTTTTTCTGGGATGTTGGAACTGGTATCTGGGAACTGGGAACAGGTGTGAACGGGCCCTTACTTGAATTCTACATAAAATAATTTAGGTTTTTATATCTAGGACTAGTTTGCAAAGGAACTGCAGCTATTCCTTTAAATATAGAGTGTTTAAATGCCATCGGTGGTGTAGGACAAGATAAATAAAAGTTTTGTAACAGTGTTATTTATCACTTTTTCCACCTAACGTTTTAAAGGTTACCCTGCAATGGCAAGTGAATGAAGTTTGCTATTAGCGACTTGTATTTACGCATTGCTTTTTAAAGCTTTCTTTACATCGTTATATTAATTATTTCAAAATTAATGTAACGCTTTTATAGCATAAAAGTATTTTCTTTATAGTTTATTTTATTTACTATCGGCAAAAAAGTGACCACAACAGCTGGTAGTGTTTTTGAACTTTTTGGGAATTGGTTATGTTGTAGTAGACTGCCTGATGGTTGTCCTAGGATGCCGTACTAGGGCTGTCTTGGGCTGCTCCAGGGCTGTCCTAGGGCTTGTCTAGGCTTCTCAAGGCTGTCCTAGGCCAGTCCTAGAACAGAGCTTCCTGGAATACGGGTAAAAAAGCATAATGACTGTTTATGACATCTCACCCGTTTTCCAATTCTTAATATCCAAACAAAATCAAAGGTTCTAATTCTAATTTGTGTTTAAATTCCAAATCATTATCCTGAGTTGAGGAAATGATTTGAATTGTGAAAAAGTTTTTAAAACGGATGTATTTTACGCATGAATCTCAACAAACGTAGCTTTGCATAATACAAGTATTCTAGGGTATTTACAAGGACAGTATACAAAAAGGCCAAGGATAAATTCCATGTAAGAATAATTTGCATTCGGCTTGGTTGAAAAGTGCGTTCGCAACTGTCAAAGCACCTTGATTTTTTTTGCTGGAAAATCGCGCAAAAACTGCTGAACTTGTTATTACTGGAATAAACATTATATGGAACGACCATTTGGCTGCATGTCAGCCATGCTTTTGCAAATTATTTCTTAAATGGCATTCATTCTTTGATCATAGGATAAATTGTCCGTGAATTTGTGTTAAGTGACCATGAAAATATAACTCGTTTGAAATATTCTTTGTAAATTTTAACCCTTAAAATACATAAATAAAATTTATTGTGATAAAATATTGCCTGATTTTGGGTTTTTGCTTTAGACTTAAGAAACAAATAAAGCATTTGTTTGCATTTTGTATGACTAAAACCCATTCCAAAAACAATGTCTAATTTGCTAACGCATTTCTAAATTTTATGGGCCACTAAAAGTCTTTCATGGTCATTTGAAACTCCATCGTAATCTATGGTACAAAAGTGCTATACAAATTTTTTTACACGTTAAATTCAATTTCTGCTGAATTTTTTACTTTTTAAACTGAAATATCGAAAAATTATGAATTGTAAAATTGTTAATAGGTTTAAAAATCAAAATTTGGAAATGTAAATTTGAATTTTAAACGCAGATTAAAATGCGTATTTTTATTTGTTTGATAGATAATTTATAGTTATGCTTTTGTTTTAAAAGAAGAATCGGTATTTTTAATGCTTGCCATTGTTATTATGTGTAAATAAGAGTTTATTAATAATTTTAAAACAATCTAAGTTTATTTAGAAAATTCATAGCGAAGTTTTTTCTCTTTTTCAAAGTTAAAAGTAAGTAAAAATGTATATTATACTCAAAAACACATAAACAACTTTCTACCAGAAGTAACAGTGGATATTTGCATGAAAAAAATATTTTTTTGGAAAATTTTTACAGTGGACAGTCACTATTCAAACTGTTAAATCATTTCTAAAAGCATGGTTTTATCGGTACAGGGTCTTTAGAGCCACGAGAAGGGAACTTAGAGCAATCAGAAATTTTAGGGGAACTTGGAGCCACGAGCAATGGGAACTTGGAGCCTTTAAGAAAAAAACCGTTTATGGTTAGATTAAGATTTCGCTTAGGCTTAGGTAAATATTTAGCAATTTTTATTTTCGGCTCCAAGTTCCCAACTTACGGCTCCAAGTTCCCCACCTATGGCTCCAAGTTCCCTATTTGTGGCTCCAAAATCCAGCTCCAAGTTCCCAAGGCTCCATCGACCCTAAATCGTTTTATCTGGTACTGGATTTGAGAATGGTATTGCGTCTTTCCACATCATTGTTACAAGTACTGATATGGTTGTTGTAAAACTAAGTTTTGGATCGAAAATGATATTCAAAATTTTAGCGATTTATTTGGTTGTTTATGGTGACTTTTTAGTTGGATTCCATGTTTTTTCGAGTAACGTAGACAGTAATGTTGTTATGTTGTTGGCTTATGACACAAAAGACGTAGGTGAAATATCTATGTGTAGAAATTAACAAACGTGCGGGGGATACTAAAACGGGAATACAACAGACGCCTGTTTGATTTATTTGGAAAATGAAGTTTTGGCGGTGATTGTGCCTCTCAGATGACCACTCTGCGATCTGATTAGATTTTGTTGAAAGATTGTTTTTGACTTGTTTATTATAATTTCTACACTGATGGTGTCAAAGGCCAGTAAGTAAGGCATACTGTAACGCGCAACAAATATTGCCTTAGTTGGACTTTATAGTTGAAATTAGTTGCGATTCGTTTGTGAGTTTAAAAAGAGCAGGTAGTTTTGAATGTTTGGGTTTGAATACATGTTGATTTGGTAGTTGTTTTATATGTTCATCAAGAATCAATTGTTTCCAAAATCTAAATAACTGGGCAGAGAAGTAAAAATGGTTTGTAAGAAGTTTAATCAGATTTTTATTTCGTTGTAGAAATGATATTATGTTTAAACAATGCAGCTTCCAAGCTTTTACAAGATATACATCAAGAAGGTCAAAAGTTTTAACCTTTTTTCTAGTTACTTAATCGGAATTAGCATTTTAAATTTTGAATCTCAACAAATTTGCGATTTAGAGCTATTTAAAGCACAAAAAATTGTGATTCAGGTTTTCGATTGGAGTTACAAAATTCTAATGTCCTTTTTTTCAAGCGGAATGATGACCAATAACGTTCATCCATTTAATTTAGCTTTGATTTATTGTGTCGCATATAAAAACGGAGTTTGCGTATACAAATAATTTTATTTTCTCATGTGTATTTTGGCTTTTATTTCAATATGTAATCCAAGATTCAAAAAAACGATTGTCAAGTAACGCCACATTAAAAATTATTGTGTTTGTTAAAACAATAAAACTATATTATTTTTATCATTACAGCACTATTTCATTTTTTTATTATTCTTTTAATTGTTTTTTTGCCATAATCAGTTTAGTTTTATTGTTAATATTTATATAAATGTGAAAACGATAACTTTTTTAACCGTGTAAACCTTTTATAAGCCACATATGCCATAATAAAAATTTAATATCCGCAATTTCTTTATTAGGGCGAATGACAATTAGGGCCTTCAATGACCCTAATTATGCTATATGGTCTTAATTCTGGAATGTTTTTTTTCTCATACGTATGCGGTTTTAATTGCAGACTTTTCATACACTAAAAAACTCTTATTCAGAAGCAGTTTATAGGGCACTCAATGACCTTAATTTTGAATATCCAGAAGGCACTTAAAATGCACCCTTATTAAGGTCTTAACAAAAAACTGATTTCCAGGAAAAATAACTGTTTTTTTATAATATTTGTTCAAAAATCGTGACGTATTGAATTTTAATCAAGAGAAATCATTAATTTTGTTAATATAAACAACCTAGAAGGTTTTTGTTCTTTGATTTAAAAAAACCAATAGTTTATGAAATAATTTTAAGTGACGTAATGAAACAAGTATATTTTTCTAAAGTAATTTTATTACTAAAAGTCCAACAATGGGCCATTACACGCCTTATGTAGGACCATTTAGGGCGCAACTAAGGCGCGCCCTACTTATAGCAGTAGATGTGTCTGAACAATATATGAAGTTACATATTTTTTATTATTATGTTAAAATATTTTTAATTAAACTAATATCTGCAGTGAATTACATTTAGATGAGTCTAAAAAAAGACGATAATCGTGTTGTAATTCTTAACTAAAAATTTTCGACCGCGTCAAAACATTTTATGAATTATCCTTATTCTAACTTTCATAATATTAAAACTTGAATAAATATCCTCTTTCTTTTAATATTTATAAAATATAGAAATTATTTTCTTATAATTAAGTGTAGTAGTTTTCTGTTGCAAGTTGTCATTTTTTATTTTTTATTAGGAGTACTTATTTTTTTGCCGTTTCAGGTGAAAGACTTAATCCAGAACAGGTTGATGAAATGATGCAAGGTGTTGAAGACGGTGATGGAATGGTCAATTATGAAGGTTGGTAATTAACCCTTTTTGATTACTGAGGCTGCTTAACCCGTTCCCGTGATGGCCTTTTGCCCGTTACAACCGTGAAATCTTCGTACGACAAAGGTGAAACCTTCGTCTCACGGTGGTGGTATTTTCGTATGGCAAATGTCGTACATTAATTTTACCGCGGTAAACTCCACGCATGACCTAAGTCGTACTTCCGTCATACATAATTTGTTGTAAGTGAATAGAGCCCAGTGAGCGAGCAAATTGAAATGGTTAAAGCTGTACGGTAGCAATATGCAAATTTTTGTAACATGAAATATCCTACGTAATACACTGTATCCGTGAGAAAAATCTGCATATTGCTACCGTACAGTTTTAACCATTTCAATTTGCTCGCTCACTGGGCACCACTCGTGCAAAAAATTATGTATTACGGAACTACGACATAGGTCATACGAAGGTTTCACGGTTCTAACCGAGAAAAGACAATCACGGGAACGGGTTAAGATATAACCTTCGCCTACGACAAGACCAACACCTTTTGGCTTATGCTCACATCAGCAAAGCGTGGTTATATAATCTCGTCTGATTCATAATCAGAAAGGATTAATTTTTAAAAAAATTATAGTAGTATTTAGATATTAAAAAATTAGTGCATCCAACTGGTAATCAGTTGAATTTAATATTTTGGAATTCCCCAAGCAACTAAATGCTTTTTTCACCAATAAGTGGTAATAAAGTAAATTTAAATATTTTAGGTAGCGCCAAACTCAAGTACGACGATGTTGATTTTATAATTGAAAGCATTAAAATTTAAAATAATTTTAACCCTATACCCAACTTCAATGAAATTTTTTAATTAGGGCTCCAAGTTCCCATTTTTACAGCTTTAAATAATTTTTGTAGGGTTCTAAGAACCCAGTATCTTCGCTACAACTTCTGTTGTGTTAAATGCATTAAACAGCGAATTGTACGACGTGTGATTTGACTCAAACGACAAAATTACAAACGTCGTTATTCACGCACCACAAAAATTACATTATTATTCCGTCGAATAGCGGCAGGTTCTTCTTCTTATTATTTTTATAAGCATTATTATTTTGCATCGCCTTTTCGTCGCTTTAATTAAGTTGTACAGACCACTACCGATTTGCCTTACATTAAACTATATAAGGTGACCATTGTCTTGGGCAAATTAGATTAAAAAAGGGCCCACAGTAATATAAAAGTATTGTATAAATGTATGTATCAAGTCATGGTTCTGCATGATATATTTTTGATATTACTGTGTTTAAATAATTTGACGTTTGATTTTGAAAACATTTGCCCTGACCATTTGGCATTCGCTTTACTGTGTAAACTTATTTCGTTGTTGTTTGTTCAAAATAATGTGCACTCTAAAAATTTTAAGTAAGCCTATTTGGTAAAAAAAAAGGTGAACTTCTTGAGAATTTATTTCAATTTGGGTATAGGTAATTTATAAGCTGATAAAAATATCATAATAACAATCCTTCTATCTGCCGCACATTAAATATCATCTACAACAATTTAGTTCATACCCTTTGTAGGGTAACTGATTTAATTTCGGCCACGCCTTAATTTCGGCCACCAATTTAGGGTGTTAGAAAATTGGCTTATTTTTAAAACACAAAAGAACTAGCACAAAAGTAACTGGATTAATGTTGAATAAAGTGTTTTTGCAAAAGTTTTGTATTTTTGTTATTCTACATTATCAGAATTTTTATACAAAAAGTGAATTTTTTGTGATTTTCCTAATTTTTGCTTTGTGTTTAAACTGCATCAAATTTAGAACGAAGCAATATATAACCTTAAAATATCTTCTATTTAAGGCTCAAAATTGTTTAACTAACTGCGCATTTTAAGATTCCGTTAATTTCGGCCACCTGAAAATTTAGGTGAAAGAACCTGCCGTTTTTTTATGTTTTTAAATATCATTGTACTACCGTATTTATAAAGAATTTTTTTTGCTCGTTTGACTTTGTTTTGACGTTTTTAAGCCAAAAATAAAAATTGAACAAAACATACAAATTATTAAAACTTGTTTTTTTAAGGTTTTGACATAATTATTTAAAGTCTTGCTAATAACTATTAACGTTCGCAAACGGGAAAAATTAAGTTATATGTACCAAGAACAATACCTAAGGGTAAATTTGCAACCTTTAGAAATTTTTATTGTTCGTTTAAGCAATAGTTATGGCCAGTTTTTTGTAGGTGGCCGAAATAAATGGCACGCGCCTTAACTTCGGCCACTTTAAAAAAAATGTGATTAAAATGTGAAAAAATGTTACTGATTTTTAAGTGTGAGAGAAATATTCAAGTTTTGCACTGGAATAACAAATATAGCTATTGTTTGATTTTTAGGCCAAATTTTGGCTTGATTGAAAAAGCAAGAAAAAACTTATTCAAAAAATTAAAAAAGGTGGCCGAAATTAAGTCAGTTACCCTATGCATCTGGGTGGACTGGAGCTTTTATGCTAATTTGAAACCTTTTTAAGTCTTTCTTTTTGCTAACCAGAAAAAAACAAAGCGCTTCCCAATGGCGGAAACAGTCGTATCTCACTAAACTGACCCTAATTTTTTTATGTTACACATTGAAGAGCGAGGTTAGAATCTCCACTGCTCTTTGAAGCATAAGAAAAAAGTAAGGGTTAAATTTATTTCTAATGTAAGGTTTGTTTTTAGCATTCATCAAGAAAATCATGGCCGGTCCCTTCCCAGATGCGGATTAGAGGAAAAAAATAAACAACTCATACTGCCAATTTCCGTGTCAGTGTTTTTTATTATGAATTCTTCGTCAACTCTTCAGTAAGCCTCCATCAGTCAGTGTCAGGGTTTGCTCTCTCAGCCAAACCGCGACCCCGATTGCAGCATCAACCACACCGTCACATTCTTCTTATAACCTAACGCCCACAGAACCGGTTCTCTCTTTCTATGTATTCTTGCTGTTACAGATAAATCAATACACAGCGCTTTAACTTCCCGCTTCTTCACAACTCTGTTAGTATATGTGGTACAAAATCCGTCTGGCTAAACACTCCATATAATATTCTGTGTTGAAATGGATATTTTTTGTAAATTTGGGATGGATCCTTCTTTTCCGATTTTTTGCAAAAAAAAGTTTTAGCACGAAATGTAAATGTTACCTCTAGTTGCAATCAGACTGCTTTTGTATCTCTCCAGCGGATTTTACTTATATAGAAATTGTTGAGCTTTAGCATTGTTGATTTAGTGCCTTAAACAGTTGTCTAGCGATTCATTTAGATAATCAAACTTTAGTACGTACACTTAAAAAAACTGCCGACTTCTAGAAGATATTTGTCACTAGTTTCTCTAGTTGATCCAGTGATGTTGTTTGTTTCTGTGAATTTTTATAAGTACTCCAGTACTTGTACTTTGGTGACATGTGTAATAATTTTTATTTCTGGTTAAGGGTAGCACAATATGTTTTTTTTTCTTTTTTTGTAGTTGGTGCATAAATTTCCGGCGCGCTCACTGGGTTTGTTGTGGTGATTTATAATTTAAATATTGCTAGCTTACTTTCTTTTCTATTCTTAAATAAGACAGACACTACAGTAGCCCATTCAGTGAAAATTGATTTGTTTGTTCTATAATTGAATAATCGTCAAATTTTAGGCCGACCAACTTTAAAACTTGGCAAAAAATTATTTTCTGGTGTTTTTTTTCTCTTCTTTTTTGTTCGCTTCAGTTTTCTTTTTGTTTGCAAAACTTTTTAGTTTTTTTAACAACTACAATTTCAAAACATTTTTGCCCAAGAATATAATGCCTTTCACTACCCTGAATACAGTGTCTACCTTTAGCGACTTTTTTGAGGATGAAAATGTCTTGTTGTTTTGTACACAAAAGTTTCTAAAACTCAAGCTTGGTAGGAGAAAATATACATATGGCCCTGTTATTTAAAGGGTTGTAACGTTCGCGTCACACATTTTCCGCCAGCTGCAATAAAACGATTCCACGCAAGAAAATAACTTCGTTTTTAATAAGCTTTTATCAGGAATTCTAGGTAGTTATTTCCTTGGGGGGCGTTGTTTTGATGGAAAAATTTGTGACGCGGATTATTGTTGTAAAATTTTTCCGTTTGTGTTCAGTTCTTTTGACGTTAGGCTTTAAAAAACATGCTGTAATAAAGTTAAAATCAATTACCTAGAATCGGTTAATGTGAACTGTAAAGTTTTATGTTTCGTGCATAATAATTTATAGCTATTTATATTTTTTTATTTATTGTATGTATATCTATTCTCATTCGAACTGAGACCATTGTCGTCAAAAAATGGTGCGGTTGACGTATGATGGCGCTTGCAAGGAACGGCGTTTGAGTGAATAAAATTTAAAACTACTTTCGTTTGTGTTGACACAACATAATTTTCTTACACACAAAACAAATTAAACTTCAACTTGGATTCACTTCATTCATTAGATACAGACGTCGTTACGTGGACCCCTTTTTGCTCCTCACTCCGAAATGTGAGAAGTAAAAGTTAGCTAAACCTAAATTTCAAAAAATTGAACCCCGAAAATTCTTTAAAAACGTGTCGCAGTCATTCTTAAACGTCAATATTTCGTGCTTTTATTAGTTTAAAAAAATTGTAAAAGTGTAACAAAAAGTATTATTTTAAAATTAGAGTGTTTTTGCTTATTATCTTCATTGAATAGAAGCGAGTTTTCCAAATATTAAATCCCGTAACATTTTAAAAAATTTGTTTCGATTGCTACAGTAAATCAAAATTTAAAAATATTTTAGAAAAAAATCAAGCAGCTTACCGTTCATTTTTCAAAATTAAATTTGTAAAATTCAAGATCAACTTACAATAAAATTAAAATTTCTTGTCGAGGAAATGGAAAAAGACAGATTTTAAACCCTGCATAATTAGAACCAAAGCATGAAACCAAAACCACCAGTGTGCACTATGCTCCCAAAAATTTAAAATGTTGTTTTTAAACGTTGACGTATTATGGCGCTTGCAAGAAACGGCGTTTGAGAGTGAATAAAATTTAAAACTACTTTTGTTTGTGTTGACACAACATAATTTTCTTACACACAAAACAAATTAAACTTCAACTTCTGGGTTAAAGTAGCACTGGCACAAATCAAATTCCTATATCGCCGGAAACGGACTGCTCCTTTAATACCAAACCTACCTAACTCAAATTCGGGATTTGGAGTGCTCCACTACAAGGCTACAACATTTTTAAAATTCAGCTCGATTGGTTCAGTATTAAAGGAGCAGTCCGGGTTGGGCGATATAGGATTTTGATTTGTGACAGTGCTCCTTTAAGGATTCACTTCATTCATTAGATACAGACGTCGTTACGTGGACCCCTTTTTGCTCCTCACTCCGAAATGTGAAAAGTAAAAGTTAGCTAAACCTAATTTTCAAAAAATTGAACCCCGAAAATTCTTTAAAAACGTGTCGCAGTCATTCTTAAACGTAAATATTTCGTGCTTTTATTAGTTTAAAAAAATTGTAAAAGTGTAACAAAAAGTATTATTTTAAAATTAGCGTGTTTTTGCTTATTATCTTCATTGAATAGAAGCGAGTTTTCCAAATATTAAATCCCGTAACATTTTAAAAAAATTTGTTTCGATTGCTACAGTAAATCAAAATTTAAAAATATTTTAGAAAAAAATCAAGCAGCTTACCGTTCATTTTTCAAGATTAAATTTGTAAAATTCAAGATCAACTTACAATAAAATTAAAATTTCTTGTCGAGGAAACGGAAAAAGACAGATTTTAAACCCTGCATAATTAGAACCAAAGCATGAAACCAAAACCACCAGTGTGCACTATGCTCCCAAAAATTTAAAATGTTGTTTTTAAATTTTGACGTATTATGGCGCTTGCAAGGAACGGTGTTTGAGTGAATAAAATTTAAAACTACTTTCGTTTGTGTTGACATTACATAATTTTCCTACACACAAAACAAACTAAACTTCAACTTCTGGGTTAAGGGTTCACTTCATTCATTAGATACACACGTCGTTACGTGGACCCCTTTTTGCTCCTCACTTCGAAATAAACCTAATTTTTAAAAAAAAATGAACCCCGAAAATTCTTTAAAAAAGTGTCGCAGTCATTCTTAAACGTAGATATTTCGTGCTTTTATTAGTTTAAAAAAATTTTAAAAGTGTAACAAAAAGTATTATTTTAAAATTAGCGTGTTTTTGTTTATTATCTTCATTGAATAGAAGCGAGTTTTCCAAATATTAAATCTCCTGAATACATGTTTTCCATCCATCCGCGTTTGTTAGCTTGCTCATGAATATTGTAGGAAAAATTTGATCAGATTTTTATTTTTTATACCAATAATAGTGAAAATTCTAAAGATATGCTAATATATAATAAAATTGTCCAAAATAAAATTTAATTAACATTGCTCAAAAAATAAATTTTTCAAATTTAATAAAAGTATCTAAACAATTTGAAAATCGTTTCAAGTTTTTACACTTTCTTGCCATAAACTTTGTATTAAAAATTATTTTTAAAAAACTATACAAAAGTATTGGACCTACCTAGCATAACAAAATTTTGGTTGGTAGTCCCGCCACGAAATCAGAATGAATTTGTTATGAAATTAATAACTTTAAATCAAATTTCATAGAAACCGGAAATATAACCATAATATTAAAAAAAATTCAAGTATTCTTGATAACTTTTTACCATTGTTTAAAGTTACTTTTTGCGTAACTATCAGGTTTTTCCTATGTATCTTTTGTGGGTTGATCAGTAAAAGAAAACATTTTGTAATGCTTTAATTTAACACAAAAAACCCTAAATTTTTTCAAATAGATGGTTTTATTATTTGTAGTACCTCCATGCTCAGAAATATTACAATGAAATGCATGAAACTTGGGAGGAACTTTGTTTCGTCGTGAAACCGCCGACCCGATTTTTGCTATACTGGGTAACTGTAGTAAATAAAAAAATGCACAAAACAATGTGGACAAAAAACTGAGCAGGATAAACGCGATTTGCGAGAGCGAGCACATATATTTGTCACCATAAAAAAAATAATCAATGCCCGATTTTACAAAATGCAAAGTGAGCGTCTTATGACTTGGTATTTTCTAGTTTGGCATCATTTTATAGGATCGGCCTGAAGAAATCGCTTGCTCGATTAGCTAACAATACCAAAACTATATAATAATATATATTATATTATATAGTATTATATATTTTTGACAATACTATGGTTGAATTATATTTGGCTGACCTCGTAAGTTTTTATGCGAACAATGAGCGGACTAATTAAAATTGTAATATTGTGCGGTTATGATGTTTTTTTTTCAAAAAAGAATAAGAACGCATATTTGTTTAATTCCCACCTTTTCACAAAATATACAAATCTTAGTCAACTTTATACTTTTAAAAAATTACATTTTTGTTCCAAATTGAGTAATTTGATAAATTGAGTAATTGTTAAATTATGGTATTTGATCTTTAATATTAATTTGTTTGCGTAAACACTTTAAATAGTTTTATTGTTAAAATCATCGAGGTCAGCTAGGTTTTATTTGCCTATAAGTAATTGGTTTAAGGTATCTGTAATTTTTTTAAGTCTATTTGGAAAAAATTTTTGGCTCAAAAAATCTAATTTTTACAGTTACAAAGTTGTTTATTTAGTAATTAAACCAAATCATTTGAGTAATTAATTAATTATTTGAGCATTTAGTAATTAAATCAAAGCAGCCGAAATTTCATGAAATTATCTTTGAAATTAAGATTTTATTATGTTTTTAGCTTAATTTTGGGAGCATAGTGCACACTGGTGGTTTTGGTTTTCTTTGGTTCTAATTATGCAGGGTTTAAAATCTGTCTTTTTCCATTTCCTCGACAAGAAATTTCAATTTTATTGTAAGTTGATCTTGAATTTTACAAATTTAATCTTGAAAAATGACCGGTAAGCTGCTTGATTTTTTTTCTTAAAAATTTTTAAATTTTGATTTACTGTAGCAATCGAAACAAATTACAAATAGGCCCATTCCCCTTAACAAAAGTCAAAAATCCAAATTCAATACATTACTACGTTAATTTTAGTATTGAGTCTTAAAAAATTTTTGAAAACATTTAAAGTTGGGTATGGTTTTGAAGCGTGGATCTGAAAATTAGATTTCAAAATAATCCGCAAGAATTTTTTTCATAAAGGATAAATACTACAAAAACGCTAAGATTTTGGATACATTGATTATAAGTTTTAATAAAAATACGTTACATTTTGCAATTATTGCAATTATTACATTTTATTTAAAAGACCTATGATTGTTTCACCAACTTTTTTCGTATAGCGTCGAACAAAATAATAAAAAAGTGACGCAAAAAACAAGTTTTTAAAGTTTTTTTTAAAATTTTTTTGACTTATTCAAAAAACATGTCAAGGTGAATGGAAAATGTTACAAGTTACATTTAAGATAACAAAATAACAAAATAAGTCCACAATGCTCTTAATTTTATACAGTTTTTACGAATCGACAAAATGT
>JASAMX010031741.1:0-10874 GCA_030248175.1 Microlaimidae sp. YZB2_3
AGGACTGTCAAATAATTTACAAGTAATACGCAGATAAAATAGTGTCATGGTCTGATTGTGAAAAGCTGGGTAAAATACACCATGAATTAGTTACTTTTGAATAAAATACACCATGAATTAGTTACTGCACCTTTTAAATGGTCATTTTTACATAAAATTAAAATTAAAAGACAATATTTTAATAATTGTAGTTTAATCTGTTTTGAATTAGTCGTTAGTTAGTGTTTCAGTTTGGTCCTTTTACCTTTAGTATAGACTATATCTGAATTAGCGTTTTTACTGTACAAGAGATGGTACCAACGGAAAAAAATAGAATTAAAAAAATAAAAAAACGTAGTTTTCTCAGTTTTTTTAGACTAAACTTCTACTTATTTAAAATTGCTACACTATGATATTTTTCACATTAATGATATATCAGTTTGTGCTAAATAAATTTTGTTTTTTCTTGATTAAATATCACAATATTTTTGATAAATCATCACGATAAATTATGATAAATATCAGAATATTTCAATGGAAATAGTGTTTTCATGAACAATAATTTTAAATTAGCAAAAATAACATTGAAATTTGTCCTTTGAAATTAAATACAAACCTATATAGGTTTTTAAATGTACTGATTGTAAAACTATTACACCGTACTAATCATAAAACTTTCCATTTTGGACTGGATCCGTTTTTTACACAGACCGGTTTGCGTAAAAAACGGTCGCAGTACATTTTGATTATCGGAAAGTGTACTGGGTCCGTTTTTATCATCGGAAAGGTCCGTTTTGATCATCAAAAAAATGGACTGGGTCCGTTTTTATCATTTTTATCCGTTTTTTGGACCCAGTCCACTTTCCAATGATCAAAATCAAATCCAATCTATCCATTCATAGGATGATCAAAACGGAACCAATTCAAAGTGGACGGGGTCCAAAAGTTTTATGAATAGCATGGTAATTATTTTAAAAAATAATTTTAAAAATTCGAGTTCAAACTTGTAAATAGAAACCTTTTTGGTAATTGTAACATTTAAAAAGTGAAAACCAAGCGCGCAAGCAGCACCATACCTACAAAATGGCAAAAACTAAAAATCCAAAAAAAAAAAGCATTTGCTTTTGTTATATTAAGAAGTATATAAGAAATTGTGGAAGAAAATGGTCGAGATTTTAATCAAATAAATATATGAAACTGTAAAATGTATTAGTAGATTGCTGTTTCTAAATTTTACTCCTACATATGATTGGCGCTAATATCACTGTACTCTCTTTCTAAACTAAAAAAACCCTTATTCAGAACTTATCTTTATAACATATGAGAAACAAAGATTTACATATAATAGAAAAATATCATATCGATTAAAATTCATACTGTTGCTATTATTACTGAGAAATAACTCATAGTCACAGCAGAAGATTTTTTAAATTTTAAATAGTCATGTTCTGTAACATATGAGAAACAAAGATTTACATATAATAGAAAAATATCATATCGATTAAAATTCATACAGTTGCTATTATTACTGAGAAATAACTCATAGTCACAGCAGAAGATTTTTTAAATTTTAATTCATACAGTTGCTATTATTACTGAGAAATAACTCATAGTCACAGCAGAAGATTTTTTAAATTTTTAATAGTTATGTTCTGTAACATATGAGAAACATGTCATATGAGAAACAAAGATTTACATATAATAGAAAAATATCATATCGATTAAAATTCATACAGTTGCTATTATTACTGAGAAATAACTCCTAGTCACAGCAGAAGATTTTTAAATTTTTAATAGTCATGTTCTGTAACATTGAGAAATTGGCTGGACATGCAAAAAATTGATTGTGAGTATTTGCGCTTAAATCGATAGATTTTTAAATTCAGATCTTAAGTGTATCAATGAGCTAAGTCTTAGTCCAATTTAAGCCCGTTAGTCAGGTGTAGTTTTGTGATAAATATTTAAGTAGTTAAGTACTTAAATAGTACCATGATTTTGGCTAACTACACCTACTTTCTTTTCTAGAAGTAGTTAACTACCTACTTAACTGCCTACTTTCAAAAAAATTAAGTAGTTAACACAAGTAGTTAACAAAGTAGTTACAAAGAAGGCAGAAAGTAGTTAGCGAAGTAGGCAGAAAATAGTTAAAAAAAGTAAGTGAAAAATAGTTAGTGAAGTAAGCAGTCACGCATACGCATATGACAGCTGTATGTATTCAAAGTAATTTGCATGCGCTAAGTGTCTTCAATAAAAATGCGGATCTGGACACTCAACAGGGATTTTATACACAAGCTGTTTTATAGTTTAGGAACCCACTTTAAAATG
Organism: Microlaimidae sp. YZB2_3; assembly: GCA_030248175.1. Lineage (NCBI taxonomy): Eukaryota > Metazoa > Nematoda > Chromadorea > Desmodorida > Microlaimidae > Microlaimidae sp. YZB2_3. The sequence goes on from JASAMX010031741.1 coordinate 2,305, forward strand.
TAGTAATGTTTTGAATAAAACAACAACAAAAAAGCGCTACTTTACGTTCTTATAACACGTTTTGATTTGTGGAAAAACTACGAATAGTTAAATTTTTCAACTACGTCATAAAATAAATTGTTGAAAAGAATTACAATAATAAAAAGGCAAACTTTAATTGCCTTTTTAGTTCAAATAAAACAAAAATCTGTTTCTTTGTTTTTATATACTTTAGTTAAAAGTACAATGCAATTTTTTTCTTCTTTTTTAATTAAGTTTTTAATTAATAAACACAAAAACATACTTTTTTAAATATATATTAATCATAATTATTATGATTCCAATGTATGAATTAAATAATGTTTTTGTTAAGAATCAATTTAAAAGCAATGATTATTTTGTAATAAAGTGACATTAAACCTAAAGGTGCGGTGCGGAGTCAAACGTTTTGTCTTTGATTTTGATAATTTTTTGTTAAAACTTTACTCCTGCCCCCAATAGCCCACAAAAAATTTTTCAACGAAATATTTCTAGTGATTCAGGAGTTATGTATGACCCCCCAAAAATGGTGTTTTTCGACAATTCTCTACGTGAAAAATTGCTCAATGGGTATATTGATTTACGTTACAAATTATAAACTCACAGAAAGCGGCTACTTTCTACTTTAATTTGTTACATCGATCGTTAAGATTGGTACAGTATTTGTCGAAATATTGCGTTTCCTGTACAAAAAACCCGCGATTTTTTCGTTAAAAGCACCAAAGAACGGCAGTGATTTTAAGTTTTCCCAACCTTTTTTCCCTTCACTTCGTGTTTTTAGCAAAATTTTTTTGTACGTAAAACACAATATCTTGACAAATACTGCACCAAGCTTAACGATCAGGGTATCCAATTAAAGTAGAAAATAGCCACTTTTTTTAAGTCCATATTTTGTAATTTAAATTTTAATAGGTACTCTTTTGATTGAGCAATCTTTCACGTACAAAATTGTCGAAAAACGCCATTTTGGGGGGGTCATAAATCCTGAACCAGTTTAAATATTTTGATTAAAAAATTTTCGTGGGCTATTAGGGGCAGGGGCAAGGTTTTCACGAAAAATTATCAAAAAGTTTGACTCTGCACCGCACCTTTAGAAAAAATTTACACTCTCCCGCTTAAATTGTCCAACAAGATGATTTAAATGAGACAAAGAATTTTAATATATATATTTTTTGAATCCACTTCAAGTGGTTTTTAAAATCAAAAAAAGTTGTATGTTGTGCTGAATGTTGTGTGGGATTATTTTTTGGTTAACTGTTTAATTATAAATCTAATTTTCTTTTGTGTAAATCTTAAGTACTTTTGATTCAATATATGCTACGTCGTCTAAAAATTATATAAAATTCAATCCAGAGATATTTTTTTGGTGCAAAAATTAATGGAAAACGACCGCTAATGCGAAAACTTGTATTTATAATGTTGCATTTATAATGGGCCCAGTTTTACGGTTTTTTTATTTTTTTTTCATTTTTTATTATTAGCGAAATGTGACATTTTTAAAATTTAAATTCGTTTACAATCAAGGGCTATTTTAGTAACAAAATTGTGCACCGGTTTTAAATATAACACTCATATTACGTAATTTTAAAGTTCAAACTGATAAATTTGACTTTTTTTATCATTTAAGACTTTTTTGACCAAACTTTCGATTTCCCCCAGAAACTATCAAAATCACCCCAAAAACATCATAATGTGTGCATCAAAACAACACATTTCATTCTGATCTTCGAGTTGTCTTTTTTTTATAATTTCTAGCCACAAGTATTATTGCTTATCTGCAAAAAAATGAAAAAAAAAATAACCCTTTTTGATGACGGACCATTCCAAGCGGTTTTATTATTTTATCAAAACCATAATATTTTTCAAACACATTTTTTTGTACCAAAGATCTTGCTTGTTGTTTGTTGTTTGGCGTAAAAACGAACTGAAGATAATTGATAATATCCAATATGGAAAACTAAAGTTTTATTAAATGTGGCCTAGTTTTCAGTTTTTCAAGGGTGGCGCGGGAGCGCCACGGGGCGATTTAGCCCCGTGGCGCCGCGCCAACCATTATTAGAGAACGTGGGTAAATTTTGAAACTCAGAACCTTCTTCTTCTTCTTCTTCTTCTTCTTCTTATTCCAACGCTCCATCCCTAAAAGCTTTATTCTTCATTCGTTACTGATTGATCAAAAATAAACATGGGCTCATAAGAAAGAAGAAGAAATTACGCAACTTTCTTAGGAAGCACTTTTTTGATTTAGGTCCTTGTTATCGATTTATTGATCAAAATAAAAAATTTGAAAAATAAACAAATAAAAACTCTCAACCGCACAATAACAGCTTTTTGGCAACAATAAGGATTGTACAGAGCAGACAACTAACATCCCCTCATATAAACTGCACAAAAAAGCAGACTGTTTTTAATTGGTGGCAGAAACGGAACCAGTTCCCAGCGCCATCTGCTTCAACCGCGCGGAAATCGGCGAAAACAACATAGTACTTTTTTTTAATTCTTGCATTACTGATGACAAAATTAATTCAAAGTTTTATTTATTAAAAAATAATAATAAGCGTTGGTGGCGCGGGAGCGCCACGCGCCGTTAGGTAATCATCGGTGTTGCCGGGGTGCCACACTGCAATTTTACCCACCGCACCGCGCCAACTATACTTACAGAACGTGAGTAAATTTTGTAATTCATATTCATCATCTTCTTATTATTATTATTTTTACTTTAGAATTATAATTGCAATCATTAGCGCACGTCATCGCGCCAACTAGATTTAGAGAACGTAGGTAAATTTTGTCTGGAGCGCCACTGCACCGCACTAACTGTAATTAAACAACGTGGGTATATTTTGTAATTTAAATTCATCATCTTCCTCTTATTATTTTTTTATTTAAAAAAGTATATCTCCACTTTTTCAAATTCATAGTTGTTTCTTACACATACAAATATAACCTTCTAATTGAAAAAATGGCGATTTTGCGCTTGTCAAAGATTGCTGTGAGTATAATTTTTTCAATTGACATTTCATCAAACTAAAAAACCTGCAACAGTGCTGTGTGATTAGATCAATGTATAAACAAATCATTATCATATGGTAGAAATTTTTATTTAGTGAGCAGTTGACCAAACCAAATGCAAATTTTCTACGGTCCACATAATGTCCATCTCAGACTAGTCCACATCTTTTCTGTCTAAACATACGCCCGGGGAAAAATCGCCCCTTTTTCCTGCTCTATTCTTAGAGCATTTTTCAACGCTAGTTTTTATTTCTTATTATGAGTAAAATGTGACACTTTACAAATTTTTAATTTTTCACAACCAATAGATGATTTAGTACCAAAATTTTGCACCGATTTCAAATATAACACTCATTTTACGGAATTCTGAAGTTTAAAGTGATAATAATACAATAATATTGATAAAACATTTGAAACCGCTTAAAAACTTGTCCATTTACAATAATTACATTATTGCATTACATATATTGGTAACAACTAACAATATATTGTTGTATTGCAAAATAAATAGACTAAAATTTTAATGGAAATTATTTTATCAACATTAAACTTAAATCAGTTAACTCAATCCCGCCGTTATTAGCAACATTTTCCAGAAATAAATCTTCTTGAGATCTAATTATTTCCATAAATTCTTCATTATTTACACAGATTTCCTTGTTAGACACCATGGGCAATCTTTCTTGTTGTGTATGGCGTTTCACTGTTTTCACGATGAAAGCACACAGTTAGTTCCCCAGAAATGTTTATGAAAAACCTTGAGCCACATCAGATTCTTTGTTGGGTGGACTGGGGGATAAAATTTTTGGTCAAAAAAATATTGGGAGAGCCAAAAAGAGTGGTTCGCTAAGGGGGGTTTACCTTGGGAACCAACTGTGTGTTTTCAACGTGAAAACAGTGAAACGTCATACATAACAAAAAGTTTGCCCATGTATTTGATCAAGCCCAGCAAGGTTGAGAAGCAGTTTCTGCGATCCTGTACTATACCTTGCAACAGATAAAATTAGAAAAACCAGAAATTACAGAAGTAATAATGAGGAGTGATAATGCCAAGTGTTATCACTCCTCTCAAATGATTGCCACTGTTCCAAGTATGGAAACGTCTGGAATTAGGTTTGTGGATTGGACCTACAACGAACCCTAGTCAGGCAAAGGTCCATGTGATCGTTTGGCTGCCCACATAAAAAAGAAAGTGAATCTATATGTTGATGAGGGAAATGATGTCACCACTGCTTCTGAATTTATTAAAGAAACATCTTCATAAAGAATGACAGTTAAAGATCTTTCATTGTATGCTGGTACAGTGTCAGAAGATTCAAAATACTTTCATACAAGACGTTCAATGCAAAAAAGGTGTCTATTCCTGGTGTGTCTAAATACTTTGATTTCATTTCACACAAGACCCACAAATAAGAATATGACGCCATAGAACAATCAGTTATGGAAAGTTGATACCACAGATACATTGGTTGGGAAAGAAGAGTCAACATAGGTTTGAAGACCATGACTGCTACCATGAATCACTTCACAATGAACCCTTAAATACAGATATACTATGTAAACCATTAAGTTCTCTCCAAGGCAAAGGAAAAGAAAATGATAAAGGAGTGTTAATAAACCCTGAAGACATCAATTCTTTAGAAAACAATTTTAAAGGACTCTATATGTGCCCTGTGGAAGGATGTGTTCAAATGTACAGACAACAAAAAAGTTTGCTTAACCATTTAGAAATAAGAAAACATGTAATGAAGCATCAAGTAGAGACCATGCAGTTTTTTGCTCTGAAAAGATATAAGGAAACACTACAGGGTGATCGCACTTCACTAAATCTGTTTTCTACCCATTTCAGCCCGTTTTTGACAGTCTTGACACAGAAAGTAGCGAGCCTATTGGGCTAAAACTTACTGAGGGACTTGCACTAATTGAAAAAAAGCCTTGTGTCATTTTTAGTGTTGAGCAAAAAGATTTTTTAATTGACAAATTTAAGCAAGGACAAAAGATTGGACACAAATTTGATCCTCCACAGGTGGAGAAAGAAATGAAAATTGCTAAATTAAATAATGGTCAGTATCGTTTTAACAGCAAAAAATACCTAAATAGTGTACAAATAGGATCTTTTTTTATCGATACTATTCTAAAATAAAGTCAAAAACAGTTCCTTTGGTATTCAATAAATAGCTACCAAAAGCGCTGAAATGGAAACTAATGAAGAAATTGTGTCAAACGAGGAAATCTGTGTGGATAATAATGAGTTTATGGAAACAATTGAAGACCTTATTTCTAATATTTCCCCCAGAATAAGTGATGCATTTTCACTCACGACACCCTATCATGTCTCGGTAGAGCTCATTCGTTTAATTGAACAGATCTCACTTACAACTAACTCCTAATTTTGTGGTTCATTCGAGCCATATCCTCTCACACCTATTCACAAACGCATTTTGGTTTTCGACTCGCCAGACATTCAGCTCGCCACGTGTGTAAAACAAATCCACGCACTGGCGAAAAAAAAATTTCGGAACCCAAGTTGTTTTGTTTCTTGTGGTAAATGACCCTTAATATTACACTCCAAATATTGGGCGGAAAACATGTTTTTTTGAAACCCACAAAACTTAGACGCCAAAACTCAGATTATATAACATGATTGCACCTTATTCATTAAAGCTGTTTTAAAGAAGCACTTTTATGAATCAAAATTCCTATATTGCTCAGAACGATATTTATATATTCCAATATTCATTCAATACAAAACACGACTATTTCAAACTCAATATTTGAATTTGTTTGCACCAACATAGCAACATTTTTAAAAGAAATATTGTGGCTTTCTAAAAACTTGAGTTTGTATATGAGTAAACTACATGTATCTTGAGCCTTAAATCTCACAAAATTTAGTTTAAATATTTACAGCTCAAAACATTTGAAAAAATTAGATGTATTATTATTTTTAGTACCTCAAATTTATAAAAAGGCGGACCTAAGGTTTCTTGAGCTTTCCTAGTTTTGTGCTATAAGTTATCAGCTTGAAAATTAGAAAATAATGTTAATGACTATTTCTTATTATATGTGTTTTTTCAGCGGATATGGGACTTCCCTTAAAGGCAGAGGCTAACTTATCAAAATTATCGATTGCACGGCTAAAAATGAATATATAAATACTAATTTTATTAAAAAAGGTTGAGAAAATTAAATATAAAACGTTAAATGCAACCAGTTAAACACGTTAAATGTAGTTCCCTACTTGCCAGCAATTCCGCTCCCCACGTGTGTAAACAAATTACGCACTGGCGGAAAAAAAATTCGGAACCCAAGTTGTTTCGTTTTTTGTAGTAAACGACCATTAAAATAAATAAATAAAAATAAATAAATAAATTTATTTTGTCATGTGAATACAAAGACAGAAAAAATAAATAAATATTAGACTCCAAATATTGGGCGGAAAACATAAGTTTTTTTTTAAACTCGCAAAACTTAAATTATATAACATGATTGCACCTTATTCATTAAAGCTGTTTTAAAGGAGCACTGTTATGAATCAAAATTCCTATATTGCCCAAAACGATATTCCTATATTCGTGTATTTACTTGATACAAAATATATTTACGCGTTAAAAATGCACCCCATTTTATTAATTTTAATGTATTATTAGTTTTAATGCTGCAAATTTATAAAAAATGATTAAAATTATATAATTATTCCAAAAAAAACTTTAGCTTTGGAGTGGTGATAAGGTTTTTGGATCTCTTCTATTTTGATGCTATAAGACCGTTTTCTAGTGTTGTGATAACTACTTAAGTAGTTAACTACTTAACTACTTAACTACCATGATTTTGGCTAACTACTTAACTACCTACTTTCTTTTTTAAAAGTAGTTAACTACCTACTTAACTACCTACTTTCAAAAAATAAAGTAGTTAATACAAGTAGTTAACAAAGTAGTTAAAAAGTAGGCAGAAAGTAGTTAGCGAAGTAGGCAGAAAGTAGTTAGTAGAGTAAACAGTCAAATAGTCAGTGTCTTTAAACAAACAATATCTGCGGGGCGCATATATTACAAAAAAAACTCATCTGTTTGAAACAAAATGTGACAGTGACAGCATGTATATATCCATGGTAATTTGCACGCGCAGAGTGTCTTCAATAAAAATCCATATCTGGGCACTCAAAAGCGATTTTATACACACAGTGCTAAGTTTTTAAAAAAATACGTCATAAAATAGATGGTTGAAATAGATCATAATTAGACTATCTTTGATTACTTCTTTTAGTTAAAATAGAACAAAAATCTGTTGGTTTTTATTTAATCTAGTGTAAAATAGGATCATTTTTTTGAAGTTTTTAAATAAAAAAGGCAAAAAAATTATATATTTTTTTGGAAATGGATTGATCATATTTATTGTGAATCCAATGTATGGTTAAAAAATTATTAAGTTAAAAAAGTATTTAAAAGCAATCATAATTTTGTTATAAAATGAACAGTGAACTAGGGGTCAGTCATAAACTCTTGTTTTTAATAAAGGTGAACTGCAGAGTTAAACTTTTTGTCTTCGATTTCTTAAACTCCTTTCCTGTACCCTAATAGCTCACAAAAATTTTTTGATCAAAATATCTCAAGTGGTCCAGGAGTTATGACCTCCAAAAGTGGCGTTTTTCGAGAATTCTGTGTGTGAAAGATTACTCAATGGTATAACGATTTAAATTATAAATTATGCACTCAAAAAAGCGGCTATTTTATATTTTAATATGATACTTTGATTGTTAAAATTGCTGCTCTAAAAAAAAATTAAAAAAAATAAAAAAGTTGAGATATTGCGTTTCCTGTACAAAAAACCATCCATTTTTTTGCTAAAAAAACTAAACAACGGCAGTAATTTGATTAAGTTTTTCCAACATTTTTGACGTAATTTCGTATTTTTAGCGAAAAAATTGAGGGTTTTTTGTACGAGAAACGCAATATCTCGACAAATACTGCACCAATTTTAACAATCAATGTATTAAATTAAAGTATATAATAGCCGCTTTCTTTGAGTGTATAATTTGTAACTTAAATCATTATACCCATTAAACAATCTTTCACGTACGAAAAACGCCATTTTAGGGGAGTCATAACTTCTGAACCACTGGAGATATTTTGTTGAAAAAATTTTTGTGGGTTATTGGTGGCAGGGGTAAGATTTTAACAAAAAACTATCAAAATCGAAGACAAAAATTCCTACTTGCACGGCACTTTTAAATTAAAATTTGCACTCTCCCGCTTCCGTTGTGTAACAAGATGATATAAATGCGACAAACAATGTTAATATATCGTCTTTTTTTTTAAATCCACCCCAAGTGGCTTATTAAGTTTAAGTTCTTAAGTTAACTTTAAAATAAATTAATTTTTATTGTAAAAAACTTCCTGAATTTTAACTATATTATATCTCAAATATCTAGCAGATAGTATTTGATTCATTATTTACCTTTCAGTTTTTGCTTCTTATAAAACATAATATATAGACAAAAATTGAAATAAGAAGGAATAAAAATTAGATTATGGGTATCCATA
>JASAMX010031742.1:0-39782 GCA_030248175.1 Microlaimidae sp. YZB2_3
CTTTTACTCCACTTTTGAAATCTCAATTACTTTTACTTTTACTCTTACTCGACTTTTGAAATGTCAAATACTTTTACTTTTACTCTTACTCAGATTTTCCACTGCAAATACTTAAATTAATTTAAGTAAAATTTAAGTAATTTCAATGGGCAGATTCCCTATGGGCTTGTTCTAAAGTAAATGGCAGAAGATAATTCTTTAAGCCGCTAACACGCTAATGCTAAAACCATTTATTTTAATTAAAAAAAAACTTATTAAAATAATAATTTACACATAAAATTAGCAAAAAAAACTTTAGAACGAAGCTCTGGAACTCCGTTTCAAAATTACTTTTATTATACTTTTACTCTTACTTTTATTCAAAAAAATAGGTCTTACTTTTACTTTACTTAAATAAAATTTTGACAATTACTTTTAATTTTACTTTATTTAAATTAAAAAAATCACAAATTACTTTTACTCTTACTTTACTTAAATTAAAATTATTCAATTAACTTTTACTTTTACTTAAAATCATCCAAAATCAATACTTTTTACAACACTACTTTTTTATTATTTATTTTTCTTCAAAAATTGGATTTCATCATTTACTTTCATTTCATAAAAATGTTTATAGTTATGTTATTTACAGAATATAGCTTAAGCAACACGCCACATTTTATTTTTATGAGTATAAATTAGGAATTATGACGATCGAATTTCAAAAATATGAGATTGTTTGATATTTATCAATAACTTTTTTAATTTGGTTTTCCTGAAAGAAATATTTTGCATTTATATATTTTAAATATTGAACATTATCATAAAAATACCAATCTTCGCTTCATTTTAACGAATTTTTTTCAATTAAGCGGAAAGCTAAATGGCTAAAAAATGGAAGCCTATTATAAAAAAATTGCCAGCAGTAGAAAAAGTGCTTGTGTTGAACAAAAACGTACGCATTAAAAGCAAATATGTTTTAAAAATTGGCGCGTGGCGCCGGAATTATTACTTATGGATTACCCATGGACCCACCCATTAAATACTTACTGCCTGTTTACTATCAACTAATGAAAATTAATAACAAAATCAATAATGTTGCATTTGCCAACAGACATTTTAGTTTCAAAGTAGAACACCACAGTTATGACGATTTTTACTAAAAGTTAGATATCAACTTAGATATTAATTTTTGTCCGACAAAAATATAGTGCGATCAAAAGCTCAGATTATGATGTATCCAACGATAATAGTTTCATCGTTTACCGAATGTTCTATTTCGAGATATAGTTTCATGAATTTAAAGCTCAAAAAACAGTTTTTGACCATTTAAAAAATTTGATTAGCTCAGTTTTTCCTGCAATTTTAACGAAAGTTAACGAAAAATAGAGGGCAACTTTTAGATTAAAACGTAATTCAAAATTTTAAGAAAATTAAACAAATCGATGTTTTTAAAAGAAAAATCAAATAAAAAAAATCCTGAATTAGTTTTTCAATCAAATACAATTCAAAGTATTGATTAGACTTGTGTCTAACTATTTCCAAACCTTTTTTTTTAAATCTGAGCGAATTAATTTTTTTAATTTTCATTTAATTTTAAATTGACGCCGAGAAACTACACTTCGAAACGTTTGTTTAAAAGTATTTTTTTCGAGAGGCATCTCAGATGGGCCAGTAGCCGAGTGGTGTCAGACTCTGATCCTTGGACCCGTAGGTTCGAGTTTCCCGTAGGCAATATTTTTAACGTTAAAAAAATTTTTTTTAATTTTTAACTTTTTAATTAAAAAAAGTGTTCTTTATTTAAGATACGCTAAATGAAAAATAAAAGAATTGAGTATTTTTGGGTATGAATTTTAATATAATATAATGTATTTTTGACATGTATTTTATTGGTGTCATTTAATGATTGTGGATGATAACAATTTTTTAAGAAAAATGAATGTCAAAAATTGAATGAGCAAGTCAAATTATGTTAGTAAAAATTAATTAGAAAAGATCTGCCGTCAAAATCTAACTGTGGTGTTCTACCTTAAAAGGAATTAATTATGTTGAACAAATTTTTTCTATAAAATCTACAGAAAAACCCAAAACGCGAATTTTCATCTTAAAAAAATAACAATCAAAAGTTTTGGTTTTAAAAAAAGACAAAAGACCTATAATTGTAGAGTTTTAACTTGTTGGTTTTATCTATAAAAATAAAACCATATTCGAATAAAGATACATACAAAAGTAAAATATAATTTTGGTGGTAAAAATGTGCAACTGGTTTTTAAACTAAAATTTACACGACATCATTGTTAGTGCTAAATAAGTTCAGCGAACAGTAAATGTAAAGCGACATTTGGAAAAAAAAGTCAGTCAGTTGTTGATACCGAATGTTAAATAAACGGAATCCTACTACTTAAAAATATTTCTTCTATTATAGTTATTTTACAGGTTTAATTACAAATTACGGTAAAAAATTTTAATTATGCGGCGTTTAGTTAGTTTTAAATTTAGTTTGTTTAGTCTTAACCTAAGCTTTATTTAAATTTCATTAGTTGTTTATTTTTTTGGTGTTGCGTCCCTTTTACGTTTTTTTCTTTTTTACCTTTAACGTTTTTGCGTCCCTTTTGCATTTTCTAGACAAGTTGTTTTATTATTGTTGTTAATTTTCAGGTTTTAAGAAAATTTAGTAAAAGTAGTTTATGTATGGCAAATTTTTTCTTCGTGGTTAACATCACTTCAATTTGGCTGGTAGATCCATAACAAAACTTTTTTTATTTTATTAAAACACATTAGTCTAATAAAATAATATCAAAATATTAAAAAAAAATATCGTAAGCTTTTAATTTAAGTTTGTTTTAGTTTTTCTTTTATAGTTTTTTATAAATATTTTTACCTTAAGCCAGCGATCAAATTCCAAATTTTGATAAAAAAAATACGCATAACGTTTAAAATGAGTGGTAGCACTGGGGGTCTATTTTATATGCAGTTGTATTTTAAGATTATCGAGTAATTTTGTTCCCAGGCTAGTGTATCAAAAATATATAACTTAAATGGCACCTTTTTTAAAGAAGTTTGTTTAAAGTGCCTCATTTTTCCTTTGTTATATAATTTTGGTAATATATGTAATTTTTATTAAATTTTTATAATAAAATTTACTAATAATACACATAGCAAAAATGTAGAGAAGAATTAATAAACGCAACAACAATTTTATTAAAATTTTAATGTTAAAAAATAATCATTTGATAATAAACAAAGTTTAAACATTATTCCTCAGCCATTGTGATATACCAGTTAAACTGTTTTTAACCCAAACAATGTTCTGTTTAATGTTCGAAATTGCCTGTTTTCTAGGATTTGTTCCTGCACCAGCATTTGGATACTTTTCAAAGAACGCGATCAGCTAAAACGATTTTTTTTTTAAATTTTGTTTTAAATGAAGAAATATGTTTACTTTTGTTATTTAACGGTTCCTATTTTTTAACTTTTTTTAAAATAAACATTCATAAATTTTTCATAAAAGTTAGGCTATTTGTTTATTAGTTTAAAAATATTAACACAAAATTTTAAACTGAGAAAAAAGTCGTAAATTGAAAATAGCTATTCACCTAAGTGAGTAAAAGTTAATTTAAAATAGCAGTTTAAAGAAAAAAATATTCAAAGTAAAATATTATTTGTTGTGATGTTTTGACTCTTTAATATCATACTCCATGACTTGAGCTATTTAAAGCAGAAGCAACCTACAGAAGCTTCATTCTTTAAATAAGATATTTTAAGCCTATTTACACTTGAAGTAAGTTTTAAGGTTTTTGATCTACATTTTTAGGATTATTTTTAAGGTTTTAATACGTTTTGAAAATAAAATTGTTTACAAAAAAGGTAAAATAATTTATGACATTATTTTTTAATTAGTCATGAAATCATTACAAAAATAAAGCGCAGTTACGGAGCTCCATAATTCCGAAAATTTAAGTTTCGCCACGGAGCTAGAAGAAACGCCACTAATTAAAAACAACATGATGATATAAATATTTAGGATTTTTTTTTAATTGTACTTTATTGTTACATTATATAGTTACGTGAACAATAAAAAAATTTTCATTTTCATTTTATTTTTCATCTAGCTGTATTGCAACTTACGTCGTCCAGTTGTTTTTGAGTATTGAAACTAGAAGTGATTTCAGCGATCATTCTTCCAAAATATCTATTGTTAAGACCAAATCTTGTCACCAGTTTCTCCCAGTTGTTTTTAACATAATCGTATACCAAGGAGGTCCCGAGCGGATTGTCGGAAATGTAACTCAGCACAGAGAAGTAATCCTGATCTTTCACCAGCGATTTATTGGATGCGTAGTACAAATACCTGAATCATATATAACTGGTAGTATAAAAAAAGTATCAGTACAAAAAGCATTCTAAAATGACAAGCAAGTATTACTATAGGATTTAGGGTCGATGGAGCCGACGGAACTTGAAGACAAAAATGGGGAACTTGGAGCCCTAAGTTGTATACTTAGAGCCAAAAGTAAAAATGTCTAAAATGTTTGTTTACCTAAGCAAAGCCTAAATCTAACTTCCAACCATTTTTTCTTAAAAGCTCCAAGTTACCATTGCTCATGGTTCCTTGTTCCCGAAATTTTGATGGTTCCAAATTCCCTCGTGGTTCCTTATTCCCAAAACGCTGATGGCTCCGAAGTCCCTGCTTGTGGTTTAAAAGACCACGTACCGTAAAAGGATTAATATCTTCAGTTCTTCCTAACATAGTCTGTTTATCTTTAGTTTTTCTCAAAATAGTCTGTAAAGTGCTTTCGTAATTTGCTAAGTCAAAATGTTAAATCTTACAAGGTCTTTGCCTTTAAAGCATACATAAGCAAGTTGGTCCGGAGTGGTGGCTGGTTAAACCCCAAAAGGGCGGGGGTGTTAAAATCCGAAAAACGCAAAATACCCATATCGTTTTTTTCTGGAGCGAATTTTACCCATATCGTTTTTCGATTTTAAAGGAAAAATAGGTAAAAAAACGTTAATTTTAGGTCAAAAAAGCCTTTTTTTATTGCATTTTGGAGTTTTTTATTGCTTAAAATATTCGTTTTGACCTCAAAACTTAAGTTTTGAGGCAGTTAGAAGTCATTTTAAAGACGTTTTTTTCTTCATTTTTCCAAAATTTGGGGGGTTAACTTTTTCTCCCCCTCCCCACTTCTGAGTGGGGGGTTAAACCCCCTTCTCAGTACTTTTTTAGGGGGTTAACCTCCCAAACCCCCCCCGTGCCCACGTATGCTTTAGAGCCGTATATAGGGAACCTAGAGCCGTTCAAAATTTTTGGGTATTTGGAGCAGCAAACAATAGAAATTTGGAGTTCGTAAGTAAAAATTGGTTGGGTTTAGATTTGGGATTTGCTTAGGTTTAGGTATAAGTTTTAGCGATTATATTTTTTGGTTCCAATTTTCTATTTTTGGTTCCAATTTTCAGCTCCAAGTTCCCTCGGCTCCCTCGACCCTAAATCTATTTCAGAAGACGCCATGAAAGCGGCGATCAAAAAGGCCAAAGCCTCCAGGGGGATGGGTCCCGATGGTGTCTGCACAATCCATCTCAAACATCTTGGCGCAAATGGAACCTCATATCTGACAAAGTTGTTTAACCTACCACTCTTGCAAAATTCCATCCATCTGGAAGAAGTCGATTATTGTGCCGCTCCTGAATCCAGGCAAAGATCCAGCGAACTCCAAGTCTTATAGACCGGTGTCGTTACTGTGCCTTGCCAGTAAGATCTCTGAAAGAACACTACACTCCCGACACTAGACAAACACCTGATAAACAAAAAAGATCAACATGGATTTCGCCCACTGCATTCAACCATCACAGCTCTACACGACTTAAACGCGACCATTGCAAACGGGTTCAATCAAAAGAAACCACCCAGAAGATCAGTAGTGGTCAGCCTAGACTTGAGCAAGGCATTTGAAACAGTTTCTCTGAAGCACTACTAAAAGGCCTAGTGAGATCTACACTTTCGCGTGGGCTTGTCAGATGGTTCCGTGTCAGATGGTTCAGTGTCTGCCGCCAGTCGCAAGTCAGCTTCCAAAACCACTCCTCCAGCTTTCGGTACGTCAAAACGGGAGTCTACCAGGGAGCGGTAACATCCCTGAAGTTTTTCAATTACTACATGAGTAGTATGCCTGAACCACCAGACAACATCACAGTGGTATCATACGCAGACGATGTGACTCTCTCTGCCTCTGGACCAGTGACTGAGCCCTTCTGCGAGGATTTCAACAACTACCTCCTTGAATTAGATAGACAGATAGATAGAAATATTTATTGCACACGTTACTACAAGTAACTACAAAGTACAATATTTAAAATATAAAGAAAAAAGCTATAATCAAAAATATTATATATCAATTAAGAACATTACACATAGAAAAATGTTTGTGAATTTTGATCCTATAAACTACTAAAAGTTGCAAAGGCTTTGAAATAAAATTGGATAAATTTTTATGCAGGTGGAACCGTATTACAATAATTTTCAATAATTATATAAATATTATTTTAATAGATTATGGCCCAACAAGCACCAAAAAACAACTTATAAAATATATGTATTTAGTTTATTAGCAAATCCAGTAAGTGTATTAGAAAAAAGAATTTCACGAGGCAATGAGTTCCACAAATTAATTACTCGATTACTGAAAAAATGTTTGTTTATTTCGAGTCGAGTTTTTTTATTAATTAGTTTTAAACCGTTTCCTCTTGTGCGGGTATCTTCGTTGATATTAAAAAATTGAGATTGATTAATATTGACAAGGCCATTTAATATTTTGTAACATAATTTTAAATCATTTTTTAACCGTCTTGTTTCAAGTTTTTCCAAACCCAATTCTGCTAATCTCGTTTCATAATCAATGATTGGAATTAGTAAGCTTCTTAGAAAAACGCTCACTAATAGTGTCAGCCGAGAATTCGTCTGTCATGCTGTTTACACAGCACAGCGCTCAGGCCAAGACCCACCCAAAAGTTTATGTAAATGATGAGCTTCTTCCGCTGTCCAAAGAACCGAAGATCTTGGGTGTCACTCACAACAGCATGTACGCTTTCGCCTCCCACTGGAAATTAGCAGCAAACAGGGTCAGAAAACGCAATAATATCTTAAAAGCACTATTTGGATCCAACTGGGGACAAGACAAGGAAACGCTGTCACTCACCTACAAGGCTATTGGAAGATCGGTTGCGGAATATGCTGCTCCTATTTTGGCCCCTACCATCAGCGGCATCTCCTACCATCTCCTATTTTGGCAGAAACTCCAAGTGGCACAGAAAGAAGCTTTGAAAATCATCACAGTTTGCCATAAAATGTCTTCAATAGATCATCTTCACCAAGAAACCAAGATTCTGAAGACAAAGCAACATGCGACACTGATATTGAAACAATACATGATAAATTGTTTTGACCCCAACCACCCTAGACATAAACATCTTTAAGTAGAAACAGCTCCTAGAAACATGAAACAAGACCTCGTCAACACCTATAAAGCTTCAGTTGAGAAATTAATCATTGGCGTTCCCAACAATAAAAACTCATAAAGGTGAAATCTGTTGTAAACAGACAGAATGTAACCTCAGCGATTGCTCCATATGCTCCCAATCTAATTCTGAGACGTCGCCGACCAGATAGAGATAGTTCTGAAAAAGACGTATGAAGATCCAGCAGAACAACGTTATCTCAGCTGAGGCGTGGATACTGCAGACTCCTGAACTCTTATCAACACAGGATTGACAGCAACATTCCAGCCAAGTGTCCACACCGTTTTGAAGGGCCCCCGTGACACCAAACACCTCTGCATGAGACCAGAAGACCTATGGCGACAACCTAAGAAAGCCGCCATATTTCTAAACCTGCTCAGGCCGCCAGAATGACATTGTTGTTGGTTGTTGTTGTTGTTGGGCAACAACAACATCAACCCTAAATCTTGAAAATTTTAATTTATTGTACTTTACACTTTATTAATTATGATAATAAAAAATAAGTTTTTGGTGGACAAATTACCTAGACAATATTTTTCCATCTTGTATTTGAGCCAAAGCTTTCATTAAACGCTTTCGTTCACTAGAAAGAGCGGTGAGGTAGCGTTTCCAAACATTATT
The DNA here is from genome assembly GCA_030248175.1 of Microlaimidae sp. YZB2_3. Classification (NCBI taxonomy): domain Eukaryota; kingdom Metazoa; phylum Nematoda; class Chromadorea; order Desmodorida; family Microlaimidae; species Microlaimidae sp. YZB2_3. The sequence continues at coordinate 8,107 of JASAMX010031742.1, forward strand.
CCAAGAGGTTTCGTTGCCATAAAACTTTAGTCCAAACTGTGCTATAAGCGAACCATAGTTTGGTGAAAACCTGGAATTTTTCAGAAAAATTAATAAACTACCGTATTATATTTATTATATTTATTATATTATTATAAACTACCGTTTATAAATAAATAAATAACCAAGTTCAAAACGTGGCGTGACAAACTGGACATAAGTTTACGTTTATGCTCACTTTTTTGTTTGTTTTTTTTTATTTGTTAGGTACATTTTTTTATTGAAAATAGTTCAAAAACTATAAGATCGGTTTTTAGTGTGTACTGTTTTAAAGTTTTGTTTTTTGATGAAAAAAATTGCCACAAAATTTCTTGCAAAAACAAAATTACTCTTAGTTAGTTTTTTTTAAATCCTTTTAAACCTTAAACTTTAAAAAAAATTTAAAACAGAGTCAAAAGCTATAGGTATTGCACTATCTTTGGCTATTACTAATGTTAGGTGTTTACTAAATTTTTAATTAACCCATCAAAAGTGTGGGCTTTCAGAAGAATATCGGCTAGTTCAGTCATATATATGCAATGCCACACTGTACTGTTAGAGTGGTGTACTGTTAACCAATAAATTTGTTGTATCTTAAAAAATTATGCATGTTTTAGCAAAGAATAAATATTGTTCTAAAATTCGACATCATAAGCTTTTAAACCATACCATTAAGAAAGTGACTAAGATACAAAAATTTTATTGGCATCCTAGATATTGTGTTATTAAAATTTGGTTACCAATGATGAGACTCATATCAGTTACAAGTCTAAAGGTTAGTTACAAATAACAGAGCGATTTTTATAATCAACACAAAATAAGTTTTTGATTTAAACAAAAAAAGTTTAATTAATTGATCTTGTGCTTTGGAACATACTCTTTATTTGCATTCGTATTTTATTGATTCTAATATTAAATACCAGTACGCTGAACAGAACATAAAAAGTCAAAAAAGTTCCCATATTAATGGCTAATTAAACATATTAATCAATGTTTAAAGTCCTTAAAATTTATAATATATGATTTAAAGGAAAAATATAATTATAAAAAACGATATAATATAAATAATTTATTGAACAGGTTATATCTTTGTCATACCTTGCGTTGGGATCTATTAACCAGATTTGAAAGAAATCTCCTATTTTCTTCTGGCATTCAGAGTTTCCATACTTGCATGCCAAAATAATCACAGTTTGCCTTAGGCGCCTACAGATCATTGACTTACATTTTTGCTTTGAGAAGTTGGCTTTATACCGTTTATTTTGTACATTTTATTAAATGCATTTCCGTATATTATGCTCTTTATGCCTTAATATCGTTTTTTTTTTCTTGAAAAAGTAAAGCCTAAAGTGAATATTTTGCTGTGCGAGTGGCTACAGTTGGAAAGTATTTTTCTAAGAAAGGTACAGTAGAAGGTCAACATGTGAAGGTGTAATGTTGGTTAGAAGGCTGGATGTTTGTATTTGTCTAGATCGGAGGCGAGTACAGAAAAAAACGAAATAATAATGTATGTAGAAGGTATCTTGGAGCAGTAAAAAGCAAATTTGCAATCGTTGTAATAAAATTGAAACTTGGAGCTCAAAATAATTTTTTTGGAATTACATGCATGATTAAGCTTAGTTTAAGGTATTATAAAATTTTTGGATTGAACTTCCCCACTATGAGCCGCTGAGCGGAATTTCGGTTTTTTTAGATCCCAGGGGCGGGTCCACTAAACGCGTGCTGACAAGGTGCTACGTTCGCACGTTGTTTAAAACTCCTGATAATATTTTAATTTTGGTTTTTTTTTTGAGAAATTATTTGGAAGTCTCTGTCTAAATTGAATAAATTAATAAATAAACAGTTTTAGGCATATTTGTTTTAAATAAAGACTAATAAAGTCTAGGATTTTCGCTAACCCTAAACTAAGGGTTATTGTCTTTTTAGCATGTATTTCTAAAAAAACGTGCATAAAATTAATGAAATATCAATTTATGCCATAAAAACAAGACTTTGAAAATATTTTTCGAGAAAAAACCCAGAAATTAAAACATTATCAAGAGTTTTAAACAACGTGCTAACATAGCACCTAGTCAACACGTTTAGTGGACCGGCCCCAGAACTCCGCCCTATTTATGTAATGGTTAATTTTAAGTTAATTAATGTATATTCTTTTTTCAATATTATTGTTAGATGTCTATCCAAAATTTATTAAATAAAAGAAAAAAATTTTTTTTTCCAAACTTAATACAGTAATTAAAAAAATGCGGCGATAATAACTTCAAACATATTTCAAGGTAACACAGTGACTTGCATAATTAGTTTTCATTGTTTTACCTAACAATGAATTTTACAAATCCCTATTTATGTTATCACGATGGTCGAAACCCTCCCATTTAAACGGAAGTTGTTCAGTGCTATAGATGTTAAAAATTTCCACATATATTTATGACGCTAAATCACCATCAACCAATCAGTGCATCGAAAAAAATTGATCTCAAATCAACGTGGGAATCTCTAATTTTCAACTTCTTCCACCTTAATACCCACGGAGAAAAACATATATAGCCGTAAATCAAATTCTTACGTGATTTTGTTTGGTTTAGGGTCGATGGAGCCGAGGAAACTTGGAGCCCAAGATAAAAATCACTAAAACCTATACCTAAGCCTAAGCAAAGCCTAAAAAAGGCCAAAAAAAATTCTGACGGTTCAAAGTTCTCTACTTACGGCTCTAAAGACCCCGTACCTTTTGTTTTTAACCCTGCGGACCTACATAGCTAAAACTAAATAAACAATTATTTAGTAAAAGTTTTCTTTTACTTTCAGTGCTTTCGGTTTACACTTAGACCGGCAGAATTGTCACTAGATTGTTGTGTTGTTTTTCAATTTCATTTATAAAACAGATTTATATTTCAATAATTTTTGAAACATTGTAAAATTTAAAACAATAAAACAATGCCGACCTAGTTTAAATGTTTAATTTTAAATGAAACATACTTTTCATTGTTGCGGTCAAGGGTGTCATTCCAACCAAGACTTTGAAGTTTTTTACCAGAAAAATTTTCAACAAACCTCTAAAATAGATCAAATAAAAGTTTAGATTTACATTTTAAAGTTGTATCAGTACGAGAGAATTATTAATCCTACACTTTGGCAAATGTACATGTTTTCCAATTCATTTTTCCCAACATTTACCGTATTATTTTTCACCTTTTTTTGCATTTGTGTCACGCCCGCAGTCTTGTACGAAGTGGCGTACAACTTCCATGAGACTACTTAAACCCAGACTTTTAGAAATCTAAATCCATATTTTTATAAGAAATTGTAGCCTTACTCCAAACAGATATAGTAACAAACTTGTTGTCTCTCTCTCTCACTCTAGATTAATTCAAAAAGTCAAATTTGTTACCGCACTGCGCCTCAACCCGGTAAAGACGGCACTTGAACCTGCCTCCGGAAGACTGGAAGCAGGTAGGAGGCAGGTAAAACGGCCTCGGAGGCAGCATGGAGGAAGGAAGGGTGGACGCAGGTAGGATTCAGGTAAAACTGCCTCGGAGGCAGCATGGAGCAAGTGTGGAGGCAGGTAGGAGGCAGGTAAAATTGCCTCGGACGCATCATGAAGGAAGGGTAGAGGCGGGTAGGAGGCAGGTAAAACTGCCTCGGAGGCAGAATGGAAACCGGGTGGAGGCAGGTAGGAGGCAGGTAAAACTGCCTCGGAGACAGCATGGAGGAAGTGTGGATGCAGTTAGGAGGCAGGTAAAACTGCCTCGGAGGCAGCATGGAGCAAGTGTGGAGGCAGGTAGGAGGCAGGTGGGAGGCAGGTAAAACTGCCTCGAGGCAGCATGAAGGAAGGGTAGAGGCAGGTAGGAGGCAGGTAAAACTGCCTCGGAGGCAGCATGGAGACAGGGTGGAGGCAGGTAGGAGGCAGGTAAAACTGCCTCGGAGGCAGCATGGAGGCAGGGTGGAGGCAGGTAGAAGGCAGATAAAACTGCCTCGGAGGCAGCATGGAGGCAGGATGGAGGCAGGCAGTAGGCAGGTAAAACTGCCTTGCAGGCAGAATGAAGCAGGGTGGAGGCAGGTAGGAGGCAGGTAAAACTGCCTTGGAGGCAACATGGAAGCAGGGTGGAGGCAGGCAGGAGGCAGGGTGGAGCCAGGTAAAACTGCTTTGGAGGCAGCATGGAGGCAGGTGACCGTTCCTCCTTTGCTTAAGCATATAGAGGTTGGGAGGCAGGTAGGAGGCAGCTAAAATTGCCTCGGAGGCCGGTAGGAGGCAGGGTGGAAGCAGGTAGGACACAGGTAGGAGGGAGCAAAGTTTGCGATGGAGGCAAGTAGGAGGCAGGTAAAAATCATTTTCCCAATTCAGGCACCCTGTCCTTACCGGGTAACATACCTAATAAGAAACCCAGTGAAAAAATATTACGATACAAAACACAAAAGAAAACTTCTTAAAAACAAAAAAGCTAACCTAACAAATAGAAAGTTTACTGAGGATGAATTCCATCAAGTAACCATTAGTTCTCCAAACAAAATTTCAAGTGTCAGAAAACACATGACGCATTTCAATAAATGCTTCTTTATGTTATCACTGACAATTTTTTAAATATATTGTGGCTTGCGCAATTATTATTTATTTTTTCGCGACAAGAGCGAGGACGCTTTTAAATGCAGCCTCACGGATTTTGCTTTTAAATATTATTTAACATTAAAATCCGTTGCAAAAAATTCCAATAGAATTTTTAAAATCAGTTTTAACATCTTAAGTTTTGAGAAAACTTAGCTTTCAAAAAAGTTTTCGAACTTTAAAAATATAAATTATAATATTTTATTTCAAAAATTTACCACAAAAATAGAATGACGCTATTAAGCTACAGGAGATGCTCCGGAGCTTTTGGAACTCGAAACTCCAGAGAACATCACTAACTACATTCTGATGGTATTCCATTTAAAAATTCTCTTCTGTTCAACTGGTATTGTGGATTTAACTTACTTTTGCCATGAAACTAAAGTGTGAGAGTTAAAAACATTAAGTACTTGTTCACAGCGGAGTGACAAGTGAAAAGTGAGTCATGTATTGGTATAAACGCGTGCGGAACGCGTTGTCACTTGTAGTGTTGTAAAAAGTTACTTTTACTTTTACTTAAAGTAACAAAAGTAACGGATTTTGGATTATAGGCAAAAAAAATCTAGCTGACCGCGAGATTTGCAGTATTGAATCGACTATTTAACAACAAAAACATTCAAAATTTTTCATTAAAGCGGATTAATAACAAAGATTAAAAACTGTATTTTAATAATTATTTATTAATTTACCTAATTTGTAACCTAAATGCAAATTTTTTAAGGGCTAAAATGGGTTAATTTTTGTATTTTTTGTAAAAAAGTGGAATTAAAAAAAAATTCTGCGTTCTTATTGGTTTTTTAAAAAAACCGTCATTACCGCACAATTTTAATTGTTCCCTTCATGTCTCCATTCTAATTTTCAGCGTCAGCCAGATATAATTCATCCATACTTTTACTATTACTTTTACTCGACTTTTGAAATTTCAATTATTTTTATTTTTACTCCTACTCGACTTTTGAAATTTCAATTACTTTTATTTTTACTCTTACTCGATTTTTGAAACTTTAAATACTTTTATTTTTACTCTTACTCGAATTTTTCACTGCAAATACTTAAATTAATTTAAGTAAAATTTAAGTAATTTCAACAAAAATATATAATATACCGAAAAATGTGCAACTCCTATATAAAAAAGTGCGGAAACGTAGGCCATTATAATGAGCCTCTCCATTTAAATGACACTCTCCACTATAATGGCATAGTAGCCATTTTAATTCGGCGAGTTAAAATGGAGAGGAAGCTATTATAATAGCCATTTATTGACTTAATTTCACTTCATATATACTCACAAGTGTAATACTGTCCGGGCCGCACGAGTTTTCCCGTGTTGGTTTAATTCTGTCCAACACGGTAAAACTCATGCGGCCCGGACAGTATTACACTTGTGAGTATATATGAAGTGAAATTAAGTCAATAAATGGCTATTATAATAGCTTCCTCTCCATTTTAACTCGCCGAATTAAAATGGCTACTATGCCATTATAGTGGAGAGTGTCATTTATATGGAGAGGCTCATTATAATGGCCTACGTTTCCGCACTTTTTTTATATAGGAGTTGCACATTTTTCGGTATATTATATATTTTTGATTTCAATGGGTAAATTCCCTATAGGCTTGTTGTAAAGTGAATGGCAAAGGATAATTTTTTTAGCCGCTAACACGCTAAAACCATTTATTTTGACTGAAATTTATACATAAAGTAAGCAAAAAACTTCAGAACGGAGCTATGGAGCTCCAAAAACCGGTGTTTTGCTCCGTTTCAAAATTACTTTTATTATACCTTTATTCTTACTTTTACTTTAAAAAATTGGTCTTACTTTTAATTTTATTTTACTTAAATAAAATTTTGACCATTACTTTTACTTTACTTAAATTAAAAAGTCACAAATTACTTTTACTCTTACTTTACTTAAATTAAAATTTTTCAAATTACTTTTACTTTTACTTAAAATAATCCAAAATCAATACTTTTTACAACACTAGTCACTTGTCACTTTTCACTCCGGTGTGAGCCAGCTTTAACTCTTTGCTATTGTCAGCGCGTTTTGCTGCTCAGTGTAAAAAAACGGCGGGACAAGGGGGTAGACGAGTCCTCCTGACGCGGCAGTTTAACAATGACTTGCACTGGCGCGATCTCCTTCTGCGTTTAAGACGCGCTTATTTGGTCTTAAAAAGCCACACAGGGTTAACATACATAAGTCGCAATTAACTGAATAAAACTAAAGTTTTGAAAACTAACCGCAATTCAAATGTAAATATAAAACTAAAGTTTTGAAAACTAACCGAGAGCAAACTATAAGTGGAATTGTCCGCTGTCCTTAACATTTGGTCAATGTAATTTAAATTTGACGCGGCCGAATACCACGGTACGCACTGGGACTCGTTAACTAAAAATAAAAAAAATATAGTTTTAAGAAAAAATACCGAAGAACAGCTGTATGCATGCAATTGTGTATAAGCAAAAATTGTTACCAGTGATGTTCCCTGGAGATCCGACTTCCGGAGCGGAACTCCGCTTTTAGGAGCCTTGGAGCAACCCCAGGAACTCCGGAGCTCCGGAGATCCACCCTATTTTTATACTGATTTTATAAATAATTAAAAACTGATGGCATATGTCAAGCATTAAGATTATTTTGTCAAAATGATTTTGCAATCTAAATTTTTTCTAACACTTATTTAAATCAATAAAAATTGTCCTACAAATAAAAATAGAGTAGTTTAAAACGTAATTCAAGCTTAAATAAATAAACCTCAGGTCGTTCAATAAAGAGATGGATCATGATATTGAAGGGTGGGAACATCACTTATAGTTACAAGTTTTTGTAAGATTTTTAAAAAAATTTCGTAAAACATTATTATACTTTTTAATTACCAAAAATGTTCCATCTCTTTTTCAAATAATTTGATTTCGATAATTAGAAAAATAATTATATTTTCAATGAGCAATAAAAAATATTTTAAAATCCTAATTAAAACTTAATTAATTAAAATTAAAAATGTTAATTAAAAATTAAACCTCGTTTCTATATCAAAACAGAAAATTTATCAAAAACTAAATCAAAACTACGTATCATTTTAAATATTTGTATAAAATGACACCAATTTTAAAAATTTTTAAATAAACTTTTACCTAGAATAGAAATTAAAAATTTAGTTATTCCACTACAAAAATCGAAGTTTTTTTAAATTTTTAATTGTTCTTTTATACAAGCCTTCTTTCTATTAATTGAATTTAAATAATCTCCAAAGAATTTTGGAACATATTCTAACATTTCAAGTAAAAAAAGTAGTTCAAATCTAGTATTACCACAATTTTAAACTTTTTCTTATAACAACAAATACCACAACGGAAGACGGATTTTCAAAATTGGAAATAAAAATTTTTTTGAGAAACCCGGGGGACAAGAACGGGACACGAGGGTACTGGACACGAGGATACTGGACACGAGGGTACTGGAACGAGGGTACTGGACACGAAGGTACTGGGCTTAAAAAAATTGCGTTCACCAAAACCTGGCAGCAAAATCGATTCATTATGCAAGAGGGAAACGAGGGTACTGGACACGAGGGTACTGAAGAGCAAAAAACATAACCTTCCCGCATAAATCCGGATAAACTTATTGCATAACAATAGTTTGTTGTACTTTAATATCATAGTTTGTTTGACTAACTTATATAAGGTAGGATTTAAAAAAAATTTTTGAGAAGACATAAAACAAAAATAATAATTTTTTCACATTAAAACATTTTCGTGTAATTTATCTACATTTTCTTGCATGTTTTTATATAATAACTAGCTTTAAAAATGCTGAGAATTTATGAGACGACTCTAAAGATAATAAACATTACGGTTGTTGTTATGCTTTGATTGTGCTGTCAAAAAATTTTTCTGGTTATTTTTCGTGGAGTTTAGAAAGAATGAATTAATAATTTTGCTACTAAAATAACCTTTCAAGAACATTTTAGTAAAATATTTTCCGAAAAACAATTGCTTGCCTTTTTTAACAGTAAATTATTCGGTATTTTTTAAAAGTACAATATTTTTGAAATATTATTTTAAAGTGTAACTTAATTTTTGGGTTTTGCTTAGGCTTAGTTAAATAAAGTTTACCGTGCAATGGGTTTCGAAGACTCCCAAAGATCTGTTGTTTGAATATTTTACGCACAACTCTATATTTAGATTGAAATGCATAAAATATCATTCATGAAAATTCTTATAATTGTATGTTTTTTATTAAAAGCACATTCTGTTTGTCTTGTCTTAACTGATCAACATGTGTTCAAGTGAATACCTTAAGCTAGAGTGAATTAAAAAAGGCAAGAAGTTATTTTTTACATTTCTACTGCTACAATCTTTTTTTGCAAAAGTTATTTTTTCCAAAGATTTTATCAAAAAAACTCAAGTATCTTAATCAAGAGTCGATGAAAATAGTCTAAATATAAAAATGACAGCAAAAAAACTGCAATTCGCTTTGTATTTTCGTACGAGTATATCTTTTAGAAAAAAAACCAGTAATTAAATAACTTTTTGGCGTTCTCATTCCACTCGTGATAGTTTAATATTAATTCTATGGTTTTTTAAAGGCAGGGTTTCGAAGCTCCAGAGATTCGGAGATAGCTTCGGACATTATCATTGTTCTTATTAAAAAGAGATGGTATAAACTGTGTGTAAAACAACCTTTAAAAATTTCGTGTTTTAGTATGATGTTTTTTTAAAATATTTACGTATTTTTTTATTATTAACTTGTATTATGTTTAAGCAAGAAAAAAATGTTATTTATAATTAAAAACCAAGCGATTTTATGTAACGTTTAATCGTCTACACGTTCAAACGATTAAAATTTAATTCAGCTCAGCTCAGCTCATTTAGTCTAAAAAATTTACATATTTGTGGCAAACGTATTTTTTCTTAGCTCAGTACCCTCGTGTCCAGGACCCTCGTGTCCAATACTCTCTTGTCCAGTACCCTCGTGTCCTAGAATCAAAAAAAGGCATGTTAGTTTAAAATCTGAGGCATTACCACAAATTTTAAACATGGTTTTTGCCGTATATTAACAAATAACTATGTACCAACCGGCCAACGACCGGTCAATTTTTCCCAAAATTGTTGACCTAAAAAAGTTTTTTTCGGGGGTGACCCCCCGGGGGGGGTTACTGGTGACCAAACACAAATCTCAAAATCTTTTTTTCAAAATTTTTTCTCGAAACCATTAAAAACGTGAAATTTATCACATAACGAGGACTTTTTATTTTGTGTTAAAGACCTAATAGTAAGCTTACAATAAGCTGTCAAAAAACAAGAAATTGAAATTTGAAAGCATTCCAAGCTCTTATTGTGGCAGCAGCAAATCTATAACTTCAAAACTTTTCCAAAAAAAACCTTAAATTTCATTCTTTTCGAATTTCTAAATTATTTTGTTCAAAAAACATATTTTCAAAATTTAAATATTATTACAAAAATGCCAAATGCCCTTTGTTAACACAAAAACATGTTTCTAAACAATATGTCTCTCACCTTTGCAAATATCTAAAAGTAATTTTTTCAAAGTATTGCTTTTTTCGTGAAAAAACGTTTGAATCCGCGATATGTTCTAAATTGCATCATGTTAATTGTCGAAGTGCCAATAAAAATTTTCAATTATGACGTGTGTATGACAAAAATTTGCATGGCTAAAGAATGTATTTTCGAATTTTATCGAAAAATTTGTTTTAAGTTTTCATGGGGTTATTTAGACCATTTTTTATGTTTTAAATAAAACTAAATTTAAAAATTTTAGAACTATCCTTTTAAAGTTTATTATTCTTGCAAAACTTTTAAATTTAGAGATATGCTTCTGCCTATATACGAGTTTGAAATGCTGCCAAATGTTTAATTCGTCGTTTTTCACAGTTTATGTAAGCTTCATATTAGTTTTTTTTTCGAAAACTTAAAATAAAAAGTTTTCATATTGTGATAAATTTTACAATTTTTATGGTTTCGAGAAAAAATTTAAAAAAAGTTTTCGAAATTTGTGTTTGCTTTTCCTAGTTGCCCAAGGGGTCACCCTCCCTTCCCCACAAAAAAAATTTTTGGAAAAAAATGGCGCACATTTGGTGTATAACTTGCCTTGGTGCTAGCCACTCAAGATCATCAAGCGCTCTTAATATTAAGTGAACCCCATACGTAAAATCGGTGAAAAAACGCCGAAACCGGCTTATTTAAGTTCTCATAAAAAACTACCGTTCCAATCGTGCTCAAGCTTTTAAGGAAAACTCGGAAAGGTATAAGCCAATAGAATACTAAGTGGGGTTTTTTATATCGCAGCAATAAAAAAGTTTTGATTTTTTGAGGCCCAGGTTTTTTTTCCGTATTAGCGGCAAAAATATATAACATAATAATAAAGGAAAAATATGTGACTTCATATATTTCTCAAACACATTGACTGCTCTTATTAGGGCGTGCCCTAATAAGAGCGCGCCCTTATTAGCACACCATGGCCCTAATAAGGGCGCGCCCTAATTAGCACACTTATCGATTTTCAAAAAAAAAAAAATTTATAAGTCTGTTTTATGCAATTGATATCGTAGCTGCAGTGGCTCAGTGGTAGTGATTTGGCCTACCACAGAGTAAGTGACTGGTTCGAAACCTGCGGACGGTAGACTTTTATTTTTTTTTTTCAAAACAATACAAAATCATAATTTTTGTTTTATTATTTTTCTTTTAATTTAACATGAGTAGCCAGCCCACCAAAAAATAGTCGTTTATTTTGTTATTGTGTTTTGGAAATTATACTTATCGCATTTGGTACACCATAACAATAGAAAACTAACCTAAAATTTTAAATGTTAATCCATTTGAAATATGAGCTAAATAATAAAAAAAAGATTTAAAACTACTACTTTAGTGTTAGTTTTGTGAAAATGAATGATAATACTTACCTTATACTTGCTTTTTAATGATAAAATTTACTTGTGTATTAACTAAAATGCGAATAGTCTTAATTTTAAAGAAAAAATACAATTGTTGTTGTTTTTTTTAAGAAAATGGATTTTACTACGAGGGTTCTATTTATTTAGGGTCATACCATAATTTTCAGCAGAAAAAACTTTTTATACTTTTTCGGTTCAAACAAAAAATAAAATTTAACTGCTAAATTACTCAATTATTATGGTGTACCAAATGCAAGTATCAATTCCAAAAAACAATAACAAAAAATAAACGACTATTTTTTTGGTGGGCTATTTATGTTAAAATAAAAGAAAAATAATAAAACAAAAAATAAGATTGACAATTTTTTGAAAAGAAAAAAATACAGAAAGTCTACCGTCCGCAGAATTCTAACCTGTCACTTGTAGGCCGAATCACTACCACTGAGCCATTGCAGCTACAATAACAGTCGCATAAAACGGACTTATAAATAATCTTTTTTTTTGAAAATCGATAAGTGTGCTAATTATTGCGCGCCCTTATTAGGGCCATGGTGTGCTAATAAGGGCGCGCCCTAATAAGAGCGCGCTCTTATTGGGGCGCGCCCTTATAAGAGCGCTTACACGCCCTAATAAGGGCCCTCCTTTTATAAACAGGGCTCTAATTAGCACATCCGAGTGCCCTAATAAGAGCGCGCTCTTATTAGGGCGCGCCCTAAATAAGAGCAGTCAATGTGTCTGAGAAATATATGAAGTCATATATTTTTCCTTTATTATTATGTTATATATTTTTGTTAGCGGTAGCAATGATAGATGAACAATGTTTTCATAAATGAACATTACTTTCTTTTAGTCTCAAATGATAGCCAAAAGTCTAAGCTACACACCGATATATATGTTGTTCTAATTCGTTTGACCATTCTTGACATATAACGTTTTACAGTTTACGTTTTGTCGCCAGTCTCAATCATTTTTGAACATAGTATATTTTTTTATATTGCGAAGTTGACCACAACAGAAATATAAAACAAGAAAACACAATACTTATCAGATTTTTATGAAACAAGACAATAAATTTTTTATTTATACCCAAGTATTTCAACAACGATAGCGGTATTTCATTATCTAGAAGTTGAGCGGCCGCCAAGTTGAATGAATCATCGATTAGTTGCGACCTACCGGCGCTTGTGAAAGACTAAAAAAATTAAATATTAACTCCAAGAATTATCTATTTTTATGCAAATTAAAATCTAAAAATCATTAAATCGTTAACTAGAATAAACAACATTAAAACTATAATGAATTTTTCTGCATTTTGGTAAAACAGAGCACTGTGAGATTATTCATCAAAACTGCGAACGCATTATGATGGAACTGGCTGTGCTATAAGTTTAACTTTAAAAAAAGGGTCAGAAAAATCGATTATATCTAACCGATCTGGTTAACTAAAATAATAGTTTTTTTTGTTGTAAGAAGTTCACATATGCAAAATAATTTTACTTGAGTATGTAAAATTAGTATAATTTTGCCCAGTTGTTGCATATTTTTTGCCACCATTTTATTAAAGGTGCGGTACCGAGTTAAACTTTCTGTATTCGATTTTGATTATTTTTTGTGAAAACTTTACCCCGGCACCAGTAGCCAACAAAAATTTTTTCCCTCAAAATTTTTTCCCTCAAAATTTTTTCCCTCAAAATACAATGTGATTACAACAAATATTGTGATTATTGTGATTATATTATTAAATATTGTGATTACAACAAATATTTTTTCCCTCAAAATTTTTTCCCTTACAAAAAACCCGCGATTTTTTTGCTCAAAATACAATGTGACGGCCAAAATGTTGGGCGAACTTCAAGGTGCGGTAGCGAGTCAAACTTTCTGTCTTCGAATTTGATTATTTTTTTGTGAAATCTTACCCCTGACCCCAATAACCCACAAAAATTTTTTCATCAAAATATCTCCAGTGGATCAGAAGATATGGCCCTCCAAAAATGGCGTTTTTCGACAATTCTACACTTGAAAAACTGCTCAGTGGGTATTGAAATCTAAATTACAAATTATTAACTCAAAGAAAGCGGCTACTTTCTACTTTAATTTGATACATTGATCGTTAGAATTTATGCAGTATTTGTCGAGATATTACGTTTACCGTACAAAAAGCCGCAAATTTTTTGCTGAAAATACAAAGTGACGACAAAAAAGGTTGGGCAAACTTAATCAAATCACTGCTGCGTTTCGTTTTTTAGCAAAACAAGCGTGTTTTTTTGTACGGAAAACGCAATATTTTAAAAAATACAGCACCAATATTAACGATCAAGGTATCAAATTAAAGTAGATAGTAGCCGCTTTCTTTGAGTGCATATTTTGTAACTCAATTTTTTATACTCATTGAGCAATATTTCAAGTACAGAATTGTCGAAAAATGCCAAAAAACATCATTTCTGGATTGTCATATCTCCTGAACCACTGGATATTTTAATGAAAAATTTTTTGTGGGCTATTGGGGGCAGAGGTAAGGTTTTCACTAAAAACAATCAAAATCAAAGACAAAAAGTTCGACTCGGTACCGCACGATTAAACTCACAATATTTCAAAAATAGTTAGCTTGATTGTGAGTTTGACCCTGAAAAATAAATAAAAAAACAAACATGATTGTCAAAACCCTTCTATTTAAACGGAAATTCAAATTCAAACATTTAAACGTTCAGTGTTAATATTCTTTAAAGAAATATAAAGTTGTAGAATCATATTTAGCTAATTAGTTCTTATAAAAAAAGGAGATCTTTCATCCATTGGAGATTAATTTTTCCAAGCACTAATTGGCTAAAAATGATTCTATTAGCTTCTCCTAAAACCTTTCTCACAGAGCAAAACATATATGACGTTTTCACAAATACTATATGACATTTTGAGGGTCCTTAAAATCCTGACGTCAAAAATATAGTGTACAAAAATCTGTTCAATTCCTAAATAAAAAGCCTCGTTAAAATAGACCATTATAACAAACTAATTTTAAAATATCTCTATTGAAAGCAAACCGAAAGTAAACTTCAGCATTTTAAGAAAATTACCCAAACAATTTTCGTTAACAAAATATTGAAAAGTTTGAAAACACTAAATTACACAAATGTTAATTATAGCTTAACTTACAACATTTTTTTGTAAAATGAAATAAAACAAATTCTAAATTTTACTTTAGAGTCTTTGAAAATTTGTTGACGGAGAGACTGCCATGTGACATTGTCGTAGTTAACTCGATAGTATCCGTTTTCTTTCACATTAAATTTAATCCAGCTAGGCTTGTTAGATAAATTTAACTCTAAAATCAGCAATAAAATGGTTAAAAAAAGATTTAAATTTTGCCTTTAAAATTATTCAAAAATCATTAATTTTGTTGAACATAACTATTTTTCACAGTTAATATAAAAACATCCTTTTACTAAACGGATAATAATAAAGTGTTTAACTTAAATGTTTTTTTCCTAAAATCTTAAATCTTAATAGTAAAATACATACTTTGCACTTGTATTGGTTTTAGTAATTCTAAAACAGGTTGACTGGAGCCTGAGGTTGCATATGTCAGGGGTATATTCCACAGCAAATTATCGTCACTTTTTACCAATTGATTTTTATTGTCTTTAAAAATACTTTTAATAGAAGTATAAGTTTATATAAACTCATTACGGGTTTATTATTTAAGCTACTACAGATAAAAGGCTACAAAAGGTTGCGTCCAGAACGTTAAGGCTTAGTAGCCCATCAAATTAAAACTAGAAAAAATTAGATTAGTTTTATAAGATACCACAGTTTATACAAAAATTATGCGTGCCCAAAAAAATTAAGTGTGATATGTCTTAAAAAAATTAAAAATTAGTTATTACAAAACTAATGGAACATTAAAAAACAAGAAAAGAAAATAATGAATGCGGGAATGAAAAGTGATAGTTTGGCCTTCAGGTCTTCCTGACATCGTTGTCAGGTATATAGCCTTCAGAATTATAAAATGATTCTCTGAAAATGAGCACAAATGTGCGCAGGGGCAGTAATAAAGGCAATAATTAGGCCGTTTTTCGTGCATGGCGCGGATTTTATGAATTTGATTTATTAAAACTTTTGATACCAAATAATTGCAACTGAGTATTTTTTTCACAAAATGATTATAATTGTGTAAAGTTTTACTTGTTGGAGTCATCTTTGGAGAAATCTAAACCAAGCTCTAAATTCCTTATTTAGTGTTTTAAGTTTCCAATTTTTCAAAGTTTTAGCTTTAAGTGTTTTTTTAATCCAAGTTTCTCAAATTGTTTATTTATAAATTACCATCAACACTGCGTTTGCGTTTGGAAAACAAAAACAATTAAAGTCATTAAACCCAATAAATAGTATAGCGTATTCTTATACTTCTAAAGATATACTCATAGTCGCTGGGATTGTTAAGAAAGCGTCTTTGAGTCAATGTCATATCTGTAGAGTTATAGAACACGACAGGATAACCCATCTGAGTTGTCCATGAACTCATAATCGCACCTACATTTTGATTCTAAAAAAATACACCTTTAAAACTAAGCAAAAAATGCGTCTTTTTTACATACAACTTATTTGGTATAGCCATCATATCTTACAAAAACGAACACTGTTTTAAAAAAAATTGTTAATAATGCCACGTAATCTATTTTAGTGCAATATTTAATTTTTAACAAAAAATTATATGTACTTTTTGCATTTTAACATTGAACATGCTAACATTTTAAGTATAAGATTTTGAATAAAAGGTATTGTTTTGTTAAAATTATCAAAAAGAAAGGGGAGTTTAATACTTTTAAAACTTTTTTTTATTTTAAAATAAATTTTGAACAATTCAAGGTAATAGCGGAAACAGGCGTAAATGATAGTTGCATATTCTACGCTTGATATTAGTTAATGTTGTTTCTTCAGTTTATTTTACCGGAGCTTCTTTTTGTTTACATATCGCACTTAAATCACTAATCTTTTCGTATAAATTGTTAATATAGATGCATGATAAATACTATAAATTCAAATACCACGTTAAAATTATAGCAAAGATATAAAATATAACAAAAATTCTGCAAGTACTCTGGTGCTGGTGTATGCATTATAATAGCATACTTTATAAATAATTTAATCGGCACTCTTATTATAATGGCATACTAATTTACTTAAATTTTAATGAAGAGTATAATCTCGCACAAATAAAAAAGTACATTTTAATTTATGCAAAATTCCGTAGAGAACATACTATTGTAATGCTACTAGTATGGCCACTTCTACAAGTATGCCAATATACGGGCATACGCTGACACTTTTTTTCAGTTGCATACTTGCGGTAGATTATATATTATATGTTTTCATAATAATAAATATTCTGCTAGATTCCACATATATTTACATGATGAGCTAAAATGGCGTGCGGTTTTTTTAATATATACTACTAGGGCAAAAAACGCAATTCAAAATTCGTTTGAAAATTCAAAAAAGCGCTTATTTCGAAAGGCTTTTGAAAATTAATAAAACAAAAATAAAATTGTTTATTAAAAGTCATTTACAACAATTTGCGGAACAATTTAATTTTTTTTGTTGTGTATCAATGCAGAAGATTGTAACTGAATTTTTGCATTAAAACGTTTTTGATCAAAAGCCCAGAATATTACAGTAAAACGGTTTAAAAAAAGTAAATCAAAACATGTTTTGAAATTCTGCGTTTGTGTCATTAAAAAAGACAATAAAAACAATGAAGTGTATTAAACAATAGAAACTTTTAATCTATTATTTTATTTTATCAGTTATTCTCTTTTATTTATTGAACAGTAAAAATAAAAAAAAAACAATAATTTAGAAAGCTCATAAATTGGCATTATACATTTCAAAAGTTTATTTATGAAATGTTTCTTGCTATAGTAACATTATATTTTCCAATTGTTTTTGGCAGAAATTTAAAAAAAAAAAACAACTTACTGAGGCATCACCTAAACTTTTCCACAAATCACTAGTTCTGGCATTTCCATATTTATATTTGCGAAGATATGCCTAAAAGTAATTCATATTTAAAACGTTTTCTTGAATATCAATACAAAAAAACAATTTACAAAAAGTATATTTTATCAAATATTTGATTAAACTTTGAAAATTTTAAAACAATCGATAAAGTATAAAATTGTTACTTGTTTATGTGGTGATAATTAGAATATTAACAGTTGGATTTGGAAAATTTTATACTAAGAGAAAGGCAAAAAAATATAGCACTGATGAAATCAAGCATTTTTTATATAAAAATATATTTCAAAAGTTTTAAAAAGTATTTTCAGTTTTCTTATTTTGCCTAAAACTTAGATGAACTTACATTTATTCCTTTTTTAAATGTTTCTGTTCCTAAATAATTGTTTACCATCCTTAGAACTGCTGAACCCTAAAAATTTAAATTGTATTATTTACATAAAATACAGCAAAAATTGTTCATTTTTAAACGATCATAATATTATTCTCTGTTTTTTTAGAGATACTGTTGCGGTCTTATAACTTTTGAACGCGCCGCGATCAATATGCAAATATCTCGCGTTAAGGTTTTTGTGCTTTTGGCTACCTCCTGAAAAAAATTTTTATCAAAAATTTTGGGGGGTTAGCCCCAAAATTGCCGAAATTTACGGTCGATTTTTTTCAGCCAAATTTCTAACTTTTTACCATATGGGGATTTAAAACAGAAGTTGCGTTGTTTGTGTTATACATCTAAAGTGGCGTTTAAAAACAGGCGTTGATTTGTATTATATATTGTTCCAGAGCCCGTATTTACTAGTACATACATACACGTATTCACCCTATGTACATAGTTGCACTATGCCGCATAGGCGCCCTACCGATAGTGCGAGTTATAGTGATACTATGAAATTCAATTTACTAGACACACTATAAGTAACCCTATAGATAGTGGCACTTAGTGTACCACTATAAGTTGCACTATGTTTGCTGTCAAAAAAATAAAAAACATTTAAAGTTTTAAAATGGACTAATTACATAAAAAAAATCAATCAAATTTTTGCAAAACATACTGTTTAACTCAATAAAGTATTCTATAATTTGTAAGACTACTAAAAATACTTTAAATTGATTTTGAAGTAATTTTGAAACTTAGGCAATTTTTTCTCTATAGTGCCACTTGCTGAGCCACTATGAGAACCACTATGCGCTCTAAAAAATCAATATTAAGATTCGGGCAAACCGCGCGTTCTTAAAATGGCGGCTTTTTACTGTCAAATTACAAAAATAATAAAATATCATTCTTGCAGTAAAAAGTATATATTTTAAGAATTACATAAAAGAAGCAAATTCATAATAAAAATTATGATTTTCTATTATTTAATAAAATTATTATGCGTTTGTTTTTTATCATTGCATATGTGTTAAAACCTTATTTGAACATATAAATTAAAAAAACTTGCAAAAATGCGTAAGAAACTAGCTCAATTATTGTATTTTTATCTATAATTATTCTATAGTGCTCGTCTTGGGGCGGTCTCTACCGCCCTAAGCAAATATCGCTGAATAACTAGTGCACGATCGTCTTAGTGGGGCTAGTAAATTCAACAAGAAGTAAAAGTGCCACTTTAGAGCAATTTTATAGTGGAACTAAGCGGATAGGGCTCCTAGTAAATACGGGCTCAGGTTTTTAAAAGATAAAAATCTAAAAGCTGTGAAAATTTCAGCTAAAATTTTTTACTATTTTTATGATTTTTTTTATATTTGTGTCGATCAGGTAAATTTTCCTGCGTTAAGTTTTAACCCGTACTCAACCGGTCCAGTTCTAGAACTGTTCGGAACAGGTTCTAGAACTGTTCCGAACAGTTTTAGAACTGTTCAGAACAGTTCTAACTCGGAAGTTCTAACTCGTTTTAGAACTGTTTGGAACAGTTCTAAGTTCGGAACTGTTCGGAACTGTTCGGACGGTGTCGGTGTACTTTCCAGTTTGCCCAAATTTGTGAGAAATTCGGCATTTGAAAATGCCGAAGTTGTACTTTGGTGCATTATAAAAGTCACCGAAACATTTTCCAACACTTATCACGTGATTTTATTGTGTATTTCCGTTGTTTTATGTGTTTAAATATCATTTGCGGAGTTTTATTTATTTTTTGATTTTGAGAACTGCAAATCAGTCCTAGAACTGTTCTAGAACTGTTCAGAACAGGTTCTAGAACTGTTCCGAACAGTTCTAGAACGCATAGCACAGGGGCACGTAGAGTACCGGTTAATTTTTAAATTCTTGTTTATAAAATTTTTAGATTATATATTACAACGTTATTCGTAAAAATCCCTATAACTATTCTCTGTTTTTTTTAAGCGATACTGGAAAAAAATTTGCCAAAAAATTTTTTGTTTGCGGTCTTATAACTTTTGAACGCGCCGCGATCAATATGCAAATATCTCGCGTTAAGGTCCTTGTACTTTTAGCTACCTCCAGAAAAAATTTTTTTTCAAAAATTTTGGGGAGTTAGCCCCAAAATTGCCAAAATTTACGGTCGATTTTTTTTGGCCAAATTTCTAACTTTTTACCATATGGGGCTTTACGTCTGAAAATTTTTTTTGCAGATTGCCCATACTTTTTTGAGCTCAAAAATATATAATTTGTTAGGGGTAATTTACCTGGGTCGGGTACCCCAAGAGGTTAAAGGGGGTCAATTTCAGGATTTTTGCTAAAAATCTTTGTATGGGGGCATTATGCATATTTTGGCATCATGCTCAAAAACTGTTAGAGCCACAGGCCTGAGACCGGGGGGATTTATGCGGAAATTTAAGTCCTAAATTTTGATGATAGTCTCAAAAAAATCTTGATGCCCCATGGCACTGCAATGGCTGACCCCTAAAAATATAACTTTTGACACAGCCCCTCTACATAAACGAGTAATATATCATTTTAAAATTCTTGGCGTGCTGATTTCAAAAATATTTAAAAAATTGCCCTAAATAATCGGGTAACCAAAATACATTGTACCATACATGGGCAAGTTGGTCCGGAGTGGGGGGGTTAAACCCCAAATTAGGGGGGTTAAAATCCGAGAAACGCAAAATAGCCATATCGTTTTTTTTTTCTGGAGTGCGGAGTGCATTTTACTTATATTGTTTTTCGATTTTGAAGGAAAAATAGGTAAAAAACTCAAATTTTAGATCAAAAAGCCCTTTTTATAGCATTTTTGAGCTTTTTACTCCAAAATTGTGGGGGTTAACTTCCCCCCCACTTCTAAGTGGGGGGTTAAACCCCCTTCCCAGAATTTTAGGGGGGTTAAACCCCCATCCCCCCCGTGCCCATGTATGCTTTGTACCTCCAAAATTTACAAAACGAAAAACTAAAGGTTTTTTGTTTTTCGTGTCACTGTCAAAAAACAAAAAAAATAATTAACCTTTCCATAAGTAATTGAATCAAAAGCTGAATTGATGTCATCAGTAGTCCAAACAGGAACAATGATCGGATGGGAACTTAGCGCTCCGTCTAACACCAAAACGTTCTGCAAATTGTAGTAAACATAAAGGGAATCCTAAATAAGATAAATTTTCAGTTTTATTGCGATCACGATTGTCAATCCATGATATTGACTAATTTCTTTTTTAGTTTAAAAAGTTTTTTTTTTCTAAAAATCCAATTTAAATCGAGAGGGAACGCGTCTAATTCAACCATTGAGTTAAAACCTTTTAATAAATTTGGCAGATTTGTGTGGTTTCTGTAAGTTATTTTTGGCAGTTGTTAAAAATCACTTAAAGATTTGAGTTTCACATGATTTTTTACAAACTGATTCTTAATTTTCAACCAATTCATTAACCTAATTAACTTTTGCAATAAAAAATATTATAATAAAGTTGAAATTGAAAAATTCAGGGAAAGATTGTTACAGTAATAACAAATGTTTTGACAGTGATCACAGCAATACTGTGATTAAATAAATAAATGCAATACCACAATATTTATAATATGCTAAAAAATTACAATTTTCGTTTTATCCATAATATCGGATGTTGTAGTATTAGCTCATCAAAAACAAAAAAGATCATCGGAAATTATCTGAAACGTGCAATTTGTGAGAAAACTAATTTTAATATCCTGTTATACTTACAGAATTCCAAGAAGGCTGCCAGGCCGGTAACCCAATATCATACGCCATAAAAGTGGCGAATCCTTCGTTCAACCAAAGATCATCCCACCATGCCATTGTTGCAAGATTCCCAAACCACTAAATAAGCACTGATAGTGCGAAATGCGAAAGTGAGTAATGTGTTTATTTATCTTCAGATTTTTTGTTTTTTATCCTTTTATCCTTGTTAATATCCCTTTATTTTAAATTTCCTTAAATTACTATATTAAAAGAATATTACCCTATTATCAAAAATATAAAATAAAGGAAAAATGAGACACTTAGAACAAACTGCTTGTAAAAAAGGTCCCATTTAAATGAGACCTGCGGTCGCATTCTGATGCGCGGTTAAAAGTTATTCTGGGATAACTTTTTTACGTACTTAAGGATGCGAGTGAAAAATAAATTTCATCTAGGTTAAAACCGGAGTAAACTTTTTCTATTGTTTTATCCAATGTAATACAAATACAAATTTATCCAATGCGAGAGGTGGGTAAATATTTTCTCCCATAGAATCTCACGCATTGAATTTAATAAAAAATAAAATACATGGCATTGATGGAAATTTTCGTTTTGCGCCAGGTGGTTTTGCGGCCCGATAAAAAAAATATTAAAAAAATTATTGCAATCATTTTCTCCCCCATATGCGGCAGTTTTATTACTTTACAATATATTTTCACGGTGGTGGTATTTTTGTATCACAAATATCCTAGGTAAACCTTACCATGGTAAACTCTCTACGCGACCTAAGTCGTAATTCAGGCGAATTACGTCATATATAATTTTTTGTGCGCGACTAGTGTCCAATGAGTAAGCAAATTGAAATGGTTAAAGCTGTACGGTAGCAATATGCAAATTTTTGCAACATGAAATATCCTACGTAATTCATGAGAAAAATCTGCATATTACTACCGTACAGCTTTGTCCATTTCAATTTACTCGCTCACTGGGCACTACTCGCGCAAAAAAATTATGTATAACGGAAGTACGACATAGGTCATACAAAAATTTCACGGTTGTAACCGAGGAAGAGGCAATCACAGGAACGGGTTAAAATTGATTATAGGCTTTAGATTAAACAGATGTGTTAAAATTGGTTCTGAAATCGCTTGGCTATGACTTTTGTGTGTCAAAAAACCAATAATTTACAGTTTCAAATCATCTATATTCTTTAATTCTAATAAATAACCGGCCCAGCCCAGCTCTTATCCAGTAAAAACGTTGAAACACACCATATGAGCCAACTCATGCGCTACAACTTCAGCTACGCGCTCCTGTTCCATGGCTGATCCAGTAGATTCGCTGAACAGAATGTTGGTTTCCCTATAAAAAACAAATAAGAAAAATTGTGAATAAATATTTTATTCCATTTATATTATTTGCAACGTTTCAGTAAAATCAAGTTTCCATTTTTTTAGACAATTTTCTAAATGTTTTATTGATGTTTTTTTAGTCAAAATTCGGTTTGCTCCCACAAACTAAAAATTATATTTGTGCTGATATTTAATGTTAGTAGTAGCAACTGTTGCGCTGCAGCTGATTAATGTGTTTTTATGAGCTAACAACTAAAAAAATTTTGCCCAGCGAACTGACAATTAACAAAATTAACTAACAGAGCATAACTGCAGCCATTTTAAACAGAAGTGTCTTCTATTTTCTGGTCAAATTTTTGATTTAAGAAAAAAATCTTAAAAATATCTAAACAAAGCGTTAAAAAATAATGTCAAATTGTAAGATTGCAATTAAATTAACAAAAGAAATGGACCATGTAAACGTAAACAAATAACTTGGAAAAGCCGATTTTTTTTGAAGCCGAAACCGCTAAAATGAATATCAGAAATTTTCGTAAAATTTTGTTTGTCTTAGGCTAATTTTTTCGATTATGTACGTTTCAGCCATTTCAAAATTTAGTTCGCAAGCTCTTCGTTTGAAACTTAAATTTTCCTACTTCACGTTCTAGTTGTTCTTTTAGATATAAATTTCGGAAATGCACAATAATTATGACAGCTTTTCATTTTATAAAATATGTAAATAGTATGTTTTAAAACATTTGTTAATAATAAGAAAAGTTGGCCTTTTTTCAAAATAGTAAACAAAATTGCGAATAAAAATAAAGAAACTAAGTTTTATTTAATATGAATTAATTTTTTTAAAAATACTCACCGGAATGTGACAACTCCCCAGTTTTCCATTGCCCCTGATATAAAGTCAGGAATGGACACCAAGTCTAAAAAATGCTTTCAAGCAATTTCAAAATTGTCCTTATGCAGGAAAAAGCTGTAAAACAGGCAATTCATATAAAATCTACTTCATTTCTTTATATTAAGAGCTTATAACAACGGCTTATATTATATAAATCGGAAAATAAATACTAAACCATGTTTATCTTATACATGTTATGCCCATATAACTAGGCCTAACATCGCATTCTGAATGATTCTATGAGATAAGACAAAAATAATCCAGTACTAAACAGTTCATACCTAGCTTTGGCATGGATTGGCTGTAAAGTATGCCAAAATACTCATCATAAGTGTCCAGCACCTTCGAAGCCACAGACAGTGCGTAAACCGTCATATTAACTCTGTCAGCTGGAGCATAAGTCCGTATCTATGTATAATAATTTAAATAAAATATGAAATACATAATACTTGAAAAGAATTCGAAAATGTAAAATTGGAATTTAGAAAAATATTTTGGAATTTTTTTAATTTGCAAACGCAACTTTTGGCGTTCCGCTTTATCTCGTTCTAAGAAATCCCATTTTTTTTAAATTTTTTATTGGTTTTTTTTGACTGATTTTGCTACTTTTTTTTATTTTAAACGTTTTTATTTGCTTAAGCTCTAGGTTTTTTTTCCAATCAGTTTCTAAGCCCTCTTTTTTAGTTTCTTGAATTGCTTCTGATTGGTTTTGACTATAGTTAAATTTTAAATTTAGTGCAGGGTGTTATTTCATAAAAGTGGCGAACATTTGAATTCTCTGTAAAAGTCTCTTTTTACTTGTAAATTTTCCTACTTTTTTTGCAATTTTTTTAAAATTTAAGAAAAAGCTAGGGTATCCTTTTTTGTCAGAAGAAATTTTGCCGCGCTTACGACTAATTGGTCAACGTGATGAATGTTTAAAAGATGGCCGTTCAATAGGTGGTAAGTTTAATATGAAACACAAAATACGATAGTTTTATTAAATCAGCCCAGTAAACGTATAACACTTGGATTTTTTAAAGTTACAAAATTAACTGACATTAACAAAGAAAGAATAGACTTTAAAAAAAAACGAATATTAGTAACTTTTGTGAAACAACACCCAGGTCATAAAATCCAATAAAAAATATTTCCATTATCTATGGCTAATTTAAACAATTTTTAAATACAAGTACAACGCTAACACGATATTTTAATGATTTATGTTATCTTAGTGGCTATTGTGTTCTTTTATTAAATAGGTTTACGACTATAATAATTCGTACAATAATGGCAGCTAAATGTTTATAACGTTTTTTACCGGAACTCTATGGGCTGAGTGCGTTTCCACGTAGACAAATTCAGAGATTATGAAACAAACGAGATATGTGGACATTTTAACGGACTTCTCAAATTCAGTAATAATCCAATTGTCTGGCCTTGTTTTTTGATTCTAAAAAAAATTACAAATAAGTAATATAGAATTCATGTTCATTTTCCTTGAACACTAAAAACTTCTTAAATTCACTTAGTAGTTTTTTGAACAGAGATAGTTATTGGTACTTTTTAACTAATAAATATTATTATAAACTATAGGCAAATAAAATCTAGCTGACCGCGATATTTGAAGTATTGAATCGACTATTTAACAATAAAAACATTGAAAATTTTTCACTAAAGCAGATTAATAACAAAGATTAAAAACTGTATTTTAACAATTATTCATCAAATTATTGAATTTGTAACCTAAATGCTAAGGGCTAAACTTAGTTAATTTTTGTATATTCTGTGAAAAAGTGGAATTAAAAAAAATTCTGCGTTCTTATTTGTTTTTTTAAAAAAAACGTCATTACCGCACAATTTTAATTGGTCCCCTCATGTCTGCATTCTAATTTTTAGCGTCACCCAGATATAATTCAACCATAAAAAATAATTTTTACTCCAGGTGATTAATTATTATGACCACCTGATTAATTATGAATGATAAAACCTGTGGTTTTTATGCAGGACATATTTAGGCCCATTCCAATCCAGGGAACATCACTCATTTAAACCCTTTAATTTTGTCAAATTTTACCAATTAATGGTTACTTGTCATTGAAAAGATTAAAATATCCTTTGGTTACAAAATCTGTTGATTTTAAATCACTTAGTTTTCTGCATTCACTTTTGATTTTGTTGTCGGCAATAATGTATCAAAATGTACAAATCTTAATCTAAAATATCCAAACAATTTTACATAACTATGAGTTTTCAAAGTACAAGAACAATTACCAAAATA
Organism: Microlaimidae sp. YZB2_3; assembly: GCA_030248175.1. Lineage (NCBI taxonomy): Eukaryota > Metazoa > Nematoda > Chromadorea > Desmodorida > Microlaimidae > Microlaimidae sp. YZB2_3. Next base: position 34,223 of record JASAMX010031742.1, read on the forward strand.
AACACTTGTTTAAAATTGTATTGGCTACCCTGAGACAAAAATTAAAAAAATAAATTGAAATTTGAAAAGAACATAATTTAATGTTTATCACAACGTGTGTACAGTAGCTGTTAACATGTCAAGCCAACCGATAACGTCAAAACTTACAGCAACCGGCATATTAGATAAAGCAGTTGGATGTTTTTGATCGTGGATTATAGTAATCTATAAATTATTTTAATTAAAATTTTCGGTTACTAAAATAATAAAGATAAATTCAAGGCAAAGTTGCCCCACTTCAACGTGCATTTACGTCAATTTTTTTACAATTTTTTAAGCTTTCCGGTTCGGGTTTTTACATACTTTTAGAATTATAAAAAGTTGTAGAGTTGTTAAAGCTTTATATTTGCAAAAATACTGATTAAGAAACTAAACCTATAAAGTCAAGAAAAAAACATTAGACGTAAAAACTTCTCTAAATACACACAAGGAAAACGATTCGGCTAAAATTATTATTGTAATATTTTTTTCAAGTTAGTAAATCATCTGGAGCCGCACTTATAAAGCGCGATTAGCCAAGAATTAGCCAAAGTTAAGGATATACTTCTTTTTTATGGACAAGGAGAGATTCGGATTTTGCATTGGTTTGCATTATAAAATTTAAATTGATAAAAGAATCAATTCCTTCATAAATAATGATTGATAATTTAAATCAAATGTACAGAAGAATTTATTGTTTTATCAGTCTACATTAATAATGTGAACCAATGCAAAATCGAAATAAACCCCGTTTTTTTTAATTTTATATCTAAATTAAACATTAAAAATATCATGTATTTAACTTTTTTTCAAATATTTTAATTTGACAATTATTTATATTAAAATATAAAAATATTTTATTTAAAATTTATATAAATTTTTAAATCAAAAAATGAAACAAAAAGTCCAAAAAAAAGGGGTTAAAAAAGTCCTTTTTTTTTAACCTTTTAATAACTTTTCCCCCTGTAAGGAAAAAAAAAAGACGGCCGACCCCCAACCTCCGCCAACCCTTGGCAACCCCCCTTATGATGAGTGCTACTATTTAGCACCACTCAACAAAAAACAAGAAGCACCACAACACTTATTACACCTTTACAAGATGAAAAAAATAAAATATTGTAGTATTAAAAAAAGAACAAAGTACCACATACACCGCTTACTTCTTCTTCTCCTCGAAGCAAGGGGGTACTTCTCTTCCGGCGGTAGTTACAAACAAACTTTTATGCAGCCATCTGAAAAAAAAAAAAAAAAACAAAACAAATAGAAGAGGGGGGGGTGTGTTATCTAACAGAGCACAGTCTACACCCATTCCAAAATCAGGCAGGCAGTCAGATGTAAAAAAAAATAAAAATTACTATCTAACTAACTTACTTACTTCCGCCTATCTTTATTTATGTATATGGATATTCTTTTTTAACCCTTGACCACAAGACCCAAAATAAAGACCAAACGACAGACGATATCTATATTCCTCAGCACACATCAAAATTTTATATTACACTTAACACTCAGAGGAGGGTGGAAATTTAAAATATAAAGTATATGAAAGCGAGAAGCGAGGCACGAAACACTAAAATCAGAAAAAAGAAGAAACAAGCAATAACAAAACGAAAAACAAAAATAAAAAATTTTACAGATTTATACTTAATTATTATGCATAGTACTTAGAACATAATACTTAATCTTTTCCCGACTGCAAACGTTAATAGCAAGAAGCAAGAATATAAATTAAAAACCCAAAAAAAAAAAAAAACAAGAATTAGTAATTTGTATTCTATTGTTCTATTTTTTGTCTTAAAAAAAAAAAACACCAAAACAAAGGAAAAAGAAAAAAAAATAAACAAAAGACGATGAGCACAAAGAAAATTAAAAAACACAAAAAACGGGAGGTTCCTAACTCACCTAATTTCAGCCGGAAGAAACAAAAAGAAAAAAAAAGCAGGCAGTTAAACAAACTCAAAAAAAAATGAGAAGGAAAAAAAAAAAAAAAAAAAAAAACAAACAACACCTAAACTAAAAGAGAAGATAAGGATATAAATTCCTCCGTACAAAATCAGTTTAAAAACGAAAAAAAAGGAAAAAAAGAAAAAAAAAAAAACTTCTTTTTAGGAAAAGGTGAAAAATTAAAAAAAAAAAAAAAAAAAAACTTTAAAAACACTTTATTAATAAGATAGAAGGAAAGGTTATGTGATGTTACTTAAGAATATATTGATGGAAAAAATTTTAAAAAAGATTATATTTTAATGCGATATTATAAAATTTATATAATAATTGAAAATTATATTTTTGAAAAAATATATTAAAAAATAAAGATTAGACTAAGCAGAAAAATTTTTATTGAAAAATTAAATGTATTATAAGTTTTACATTTGGTACAGAATTATTTTTAACATGAAAATTTAACAAATAGTTACCATAAATGGGTAAAGTGAGCAAATACAGAAACACCATGAAAGGTGTAGAAAGCAGGTTAGGAGAAAACACCTAAATAGGTGCAGAAGCAGGTTAGGTAGTAATAGGTAAATATTGAGGAAATAATGGATACATAAACACCACAGAGGGTGTAGAAAGCAGGTTAAATGAAAACACCTAAATAGGTGTAGAAGCAGGTTAGGTAAAACATAAAAAGCTAGTATAGATGAATTAATTTTGATACCTTTAATAAGCAAAAACGGAAAATTAAAGATTATCATCTTAAATGATGCAGAAAGCAGGTTAAGTAAAACAACTTTGGTTGGTGCAGAAACAGGTTTAGTATGTTCACCATAACTAGGTGTAGAAAGCAAAATTAACAAAGCATTTTGTATGGTGATTTACTAAGTAAAACTATTTGCTTGTGTAAGTTTTCTTATTTAAAGACTAATTAATAAATTTTAGTTGGTTTTTAAAGTTTGCGGTTTTAATGATTAAACATTGTAAGAGGCGATTAAGTGTTTTAATCTTGTTGGTATTTTGGCCAGATGTAGCAATATTAAACAAACATAAATACACAAAGTGTTAGTAGAGCAGTGTTCTGATTTTATGTTAGTAACAACTACAGTATTAGTTAGCTATTTATTTTATTTATACATAAATAATAACATTTATTTTTAGTAGATTTCAAAAAAACAAACTTTTTTTAAAAAAATTTTTTAAAGGTTTTAAGAGAACAATTTATACTTAAGCTAACTAATTAATTAATCCAGTCACTTTTGTGCTAGTTCTTTTGTGTTTTAAAAATAAACCAATTTTCTAAAACCCTAAATTGGTGGCCGAAATTAAGGCGTGGCCGAAATTAAGTCAGTTACCCTACGTTATCGACTTTATCAGATTTAATTCTAAAAAAAAACATAATTGCGCTCGAAATATCAGTATTAACATCATAATTTTTAAAAACAAAAAAAAACATTATAAAACATCATAAAACTCCAGAATATATTATAAAAAATCAATAAAATACAGTACAACGGGATTCTGCATTACAACGGCACACCAATCACGTTCATAAGAAAATGTACAGTCTCATAATATATTAATTAATTTACTATAGCCAACATTTTGTAAGATGCCCCGTTGTGATAATGTTTCAAAAATAAAACGCCTAGTAAATACGAGTTGTAGCGTAAAACTAATAAATGACTGACACGTCAGTCAATAAGATATAGGGTATCTGAATTAATTTCGGCCAGGCCTTAATTTCGGCCTCCAATATAGGGAGTTAGAAAATTGGCTTATTTTTAAAACACAATAAGAACTAGCACAAAAGTAACTAAATGAATGTTGAATAAAGTGTTTTTGCAAAAGTTTTTTATTTTGGTTATTCTGCATTATCAACCTTTTCATACAAAAAGTGAATTTTTTGTGATATTCTGGATTTTTGCTTTGTGTTTAAACTGCATCTAATTTAGAACGAAGCTATATAACTATAAACTATATAACCTTAAAATAACTTTTATTTAAGGCTCAAAATTGTTAATTTTCATGTTCAAATTGTTAATTCTTCAAAATCACTTTGCAATGCTTTTAAGTAAATGTGCATTTTAAGATTCCGTTAATTTGGCCACCTTAAAACTCACGTGAAAGAATCTGTTTAACACGATTTTCACCATCATGACGGGTGGGGTTACATAACACATAATTTGCTAGGTTGTATTAAATTAGGAATAGACCAGGAAGGGATTTTTTAAAAATATATAGAAACACATTAAAAAAGTCAGGTTATTTTCTTGGTGTAGGGATGCAGTCATACAGTGAATATAGTAAATATCCATGTCAATGGGGTTTCTTTACCCAATCCGCCATTTACCACGATATAGAGTAGCAATGCTTCAAAAAGTTGTAAAAGTCAACTAAAAAACAGTAAAAATGTCAGGTTATTTCCTTTGGCAGAGAGAAGCATTCATAAGAATTACGTAGTAAACATTTGTGCGGGCTGAAGTAATTCAACTCCCAATTGGCTAGGTTTGAACTATCGATAAACTGGTAAAGGATTTTCTTAAAGATTATTAAAATTTAATAAAAACTCAGGTTATTTGCTTGGCGAAGGAATGCAGTCATATATAAAACATCAAAGATAGGCAAAGGGTTGGTGTGGAATTATGCCTCTCTTAACTTTTCACCCTGGTCGAAATCCGTTGTTCTAAACGGAAGGAATCCCCTGCGCATCTGAGGACACCGCGCGCATAAAGGGACGCCCGCAATTATGTCTAATAACCGGCCGCGCCCTTCTAATAACCCGCCCGCGCTGCATTCTTTTAGCCATATTCGCACCTTCATTTTGAAGCCCTGTTTTGCCGCTGCTCATCCGACGACCTATCCCACGGAGCAAAGCATATATGACGTGATCACGAATACTATATGACATTTTGAAGCTAAAAAAATTCTGAGGTGTTTTAACGTCTTGTTTAAAGTTGATAATTTTGGGATTTGTAATCGTTTTTATGTTTTAGGCTTTTGTTTTTTGTTTCTTTAAAACCAAAAAGATGGCCAAAATTTAGGCGGATTTTGTTTTTTTGTTGTTATTTTTAGATTAAAAATATAAAAAAACTCAATAGAATGAAATAAAATTTTTACCAGGCTTTTTTTAAAATTGACTAGCTGTAATAAAAGCCATTTTATGTTGAAATATTTTTCCCACCAAAAAAAATTCAACAAAAAACACGCGTTATAAAACTTGTGTTTTTTAAGGTTTTTACATAATTATTTAGTCTTGCTAATATCTATAAAAGTTTTTAAACGGGAAAAATTAAGTAATATGTACCAAGAACAATACCTAAAAATAAATTTGCAACCTCTAAAAATATTTATCGTTCGTTTTAGCAATAGTTATAGGCAGTTTTTTCTAGGTGGCCGAAGTTAATGGCAAGCGCCTTAACTTCGGCCACTATTAAAAAAAAGTTTAAACCTCCACTGATTTTTAAGTGTAACATAAATTTTGGAATTTTGCACTGGAATAAAAAAATGGCTGTGGTTTGATTTTTAGACCAATACCTGGCTAGATTAGATTAGAAGAACCAGCAAAAATTATCCAAAGCAAAATAAAAAAAGATAACCGAAATTAAGT
>JASAMX010031743.1:0-14053 GCA_030248175.1 Microlaimidae sp. YZB2_3
GAAAATAGAAGTCTCAAACTTCTCCAAATCTCTTCTTTAGTCAAAGTTTAAAATGTTAAATAGCCATTTGTCCATCGTTCGTCAAGAAATACCTTGAGACAGAGACAGAGAGAAAAATTGATTAATTAGAATTAAGTTTGTTAATTCCGAGGCATGAAAAAGAATATTTTATTACAAATAATTACTAACATATTTCAAGGTTAAAACTTTCTAATTTTTTTTATAAAAGTAGTCTACTAATGGTTTTTTACTTTTTGGCTCTTTGGTCCCTCCTACTCGTCGATTACGCATGTAAATGTTATTTGTGAACAGGTCCGCTCTCATTTGGCTCTCATGTCCCTATGTGATTTTCTTTCGGGCTCTTAAGACCCTTATTTTGGCTTTTTAGTACCAAGCTTGTAAAATAGTAAGTGACGTGGTACACACCACACATTTCTGCCACTGCTGAAATTTTTGTGGCTCATTCAACAGATTACGCAGATTAGCAAAAACTAAAATTCTGTTGCATTAAATGATAGTAAATCTGCAATCAAAATTTTAGATATTGCATAATGCAATCAAAGTTTTAAATATATCAGGATAACCTCAGTTTTGCTTCTAGTTCAATCGGTTTTTATGGCCATTTTGAATAGAGATTATTTATAATATTTTTTCAATGCTCATTATTAGCCGTTTAAAAAAAACAATATACACATTTATTCCTTTTTCTACACTGAAAACAGTAAGTTATTCTTTTTTGTTCAGTTATTTAGTTTTTACCGCTAATTTTAAACACTTAAATTTTCGACATAGTGATGGCGTCATTGCATAACGTCTTTTTTTGTTCCCCTCTTTTCAATGATTTACGTCTCACATGCGCACGACGTAGGTCACTTAAATACAGGCAGTGTTCAATTTTTTTGTTTTTACAATGATTTCATTAGTTTGTTTTATATATCATTTAGAGAAATTATTTGCTTTAAAAAAACGATTAAAATGTTTTCTTAGATTATGTGCTAAGAGAACTTCGTAAAATTGATGCATAGTGACTGTTTTCTACCTGCACAATAGTTTTGGATTTAAGGTAGAACTTCACAGTTTTGACCACTTGGACTACAAGTCGCATATCATTATAAATATTAATTTTTGGCCCCTAAAAGTGGGGTGCTATAAAAAGTTAAGAATCTGTGCTATCCAGTGGTTATAAAAACATCACCGAAAAGTTTGTCCAGTTCGCAACAGATGTCCATGGATTCTACCTCTGAAAACCACAATAAGGCCTTTTAAAAAAAACTGATTCGTTATTTTTGGGCGAAATTTTATAATAAATTAGGGTAATGTAGGGGGCAACTTTCAGAGGTGGTTTGGGTTCAAAATAATCTCAGGATTTTTTTTAAATTGCAAAAAAGACTTTTTTTACAAAAATATATAGTAAAAAAAATCCTGAAGTCCTTTTTTAATCGTTTATAATAAAAAAAATGGTAAAAGCCTATATCTAACTATTTCCAAACTTTCGTTTAAAAATAACGAATCAATTTTTTTTAATTTTCGTTTAATTTTCTTTTAATTGACGCCGAGAAACTACATATTGAATCATTCCTTTAAAAGCTCCTTTTAATTGAAAATTCCAGAGAACCCAGTAGCCGAGTAGTTAGTACGTCGCGCTCGTATCCTAGGATCCATGGGTTCGAGTAGTCGCTCGACCATATTTTTAACGCCGAAAAATTTTTTTTTATATTTTAGTTTTTTAATTTAAAAAAATATTTTATTATTTAAGATATTTAAATAGAAAATGAAAAAAATAGAATATTTGTGGTAATAAATTTTATTAATGTTTTGTATTTTTGACATGTATTTTATTGATGTTATTTGATGATTGTGGACGATAACATTTTTTACAGAAAAATTAATGTAAAAAATTGAATCAGCAGGTCAAACTACTTATAGTAAGATGTAGTTCAAAAAGATCTGTCGTCAAAAAAAAAACTGTGAAGTTCTACCTTAAATGTTCCGCCCAAATGAGGATTTACTTTGCCCGGAATTTTTTCCAACACTTTGTATTTTGCCAAAAATCGCAGTTTTATTGAGAATTTATTGCCAAAACACTATTTTTGAAGGTCATATTTCATTAAAAAAATAGTCTTCTAGTTGAAAAAATGGCGATTTTGCGCTTATCAAAAGTTGCTGTGAGTATGATTTTGTCAATTGATATTTCATCAGACTAAAAAATGCATCAGTGCTGTGTATGTAATTAGTTCAATTTCTAAACAAGTCATTATAACATAGTAGAAATTTTTTTGCAGTGGGCAGCTGGCAAATCCAAATGAAAATTTTTTATGGTACACGTAATGTCCATCTCAGACTACTCCACATCTTTTCTTTCTAAACATACGACCGGAGAGAAATCGCCCATTTTCCTGCCTTATTCTTAGAACATTTTTAAGGCCAGTTTTTTATATTTACGTATTGTTTTAAGTTTATTATACTTAGTTTAAATGATATACAACAATGTTACTCTTGGTTTTGATACAGTTAGCTGAATACCAACCACCAAAATCATTAAACAGATCAGAAGCACTTTGGTAGCCATGTTTTTTTTAAACAGGTGTTTTTTGAAACTAAAATATGCATTTTTCTATGATATATATTAACTACTCAAGAATATATGAAACTGTATCATGCGGCCTATAAGAGCTATAGCAAAACTTTGATTTTAGAAGATCTGGGGTGGTATTCTGACACGCCGTTAAAAGTAATTCCAAGATAACTTTTTACGTGTTTAAAGATCCGAGTGAAAAATCAATTTTATCCAGGCTTAAATTTGGGAAAAAATTCTTCTATTGTTTTAAAAATAAGAGTTTATGCAACTCATGAGGTTGATAAATATTTTCTTCCGTAAGAAAAATTCAATAAAAAATAAAATACGCGCATTCACTACGATTTTTCATTTTGCGCGAGGTTTTTTTGCAGCGGGAGAAAAAAATCATTGCATTCATTTTCTTTTCCATATGCAGCAGTGTTATTAAAAGGTGCAGAATACTAATTCATGATATATTTTTATAGCTTTCTAATTAATACTAATCGATGTAAGAGGTCACACACTGAGAAAATTTTGTATTACACCAAATATTAATTCCCAACGGTTAACGAGTTATTATCAAGAATACCGCTTGGTTATTTCCAATGTTGTTTTTATACACCAATTTTTTTGAAGAAAACAATTCTGGTAAACGAATATACAACCAAAACTTAATAGGATTCATGCTAGGGTACCAAAAAGCTTAAATTTTAAAATTGGTTTAATTCTGAAAAGTATTTGATGAATAAAGCCATTTACCATATTTCAAAAATGATGTTTGCTGTTTGGTTTATGGTAAGTTTTAGAACATTTTTATAATAAAAAAATGTAAAATCTAAAGAAGTGAAATGTCTTTGTGTGTGTGTGTGTGTGTGTGTGTGTGTGTGTGTGTGTGTGTGTGTGTGTGTGTGTGTGTGTGTGTGTGTGTGTGTGTGTGTGTGTGTGTGTGTGTGTGTGTGTGTGTGTGTGTGTGTGTGTGTGTGTGTGTGTGTGTGTGTGTGTGTGTGTGTGTGTGTGTGTGTGTGTGTGTGTGTGTGTGTGTGTGTGTGTGTGTGTGTGTGTGTGTGTGTGTGTGTGTGTGTGTGTGTGTGTGTGTGTGTGTGTGTGTGTGTGTGTGCGTGTGTGTGCGTGTGTGTTTGTGTGTGTGTGTGTGTGTGTGTGTGTGTGTGTGTGTGTGTGTGTGTGTGTGTGTGTGTGCGTGTGTGTGCGTGCGTGTGCGTGTGCGTGTGCGTGTGTGTGTGTGTGTGTGTGTGTGTGTGTGTGAAAATCACGTTCTGCCTTTTCCGTTTATATTTTTTTCATTTTACTCACTCACTTACTTCCTAATCTTACATTCTAAGTCTTGCTTACTAATTGAATAAATGAATATATTATAACGAAAAATGGCAACGTGACAACTAAAATCACATCCAAACAGAAATATGTAACAAAGTTCAGCTTGCTGCCTCTGAGCTTTCGCAGCCAAGGGCCTTTGTGCCGCAATGTGTGCTCGGCCCAAAACAAATTCTCTTCAGATGGCGTAATCAACCGATCAATAACGAAGCTTCTTAACTGTTCAACCCCTTGCTTGGTCCTAAAAAAATGTATTTTGTATTATTTTTATCGAAGATTTGAAACAGTAGCGGGCGTTGCAAAAAATAGCAAGTTTTATATTCAATTAATTTTAAACTTTTAAACATTACGTATGAAAGGATTAGCTCCATAGATTATAAAAACATTTTTTTCGCAGTGTAACATTAGCTACACATTAGTGATTTTTATGTTAACAAGTTTTAAATTCAATTAATTTTAAACTTGAGTCTTCAAACTTTACGCATCAACCGATTAGTTCCATAGCTAAAATTTTTTTGCGATGTAACACAGTGGTGACATTTATATTCACACAGTTGAGTAAAAATCATATTATTGTAAAAACTAACACCATGTGTCATAATGCCGAGATAGGACTCTTGCTATGACAGCGGCAGCATTTTTTAACTCCCTAAAATTCATACTCAACCGCAGTCACAACTGCTTTATAATTTTTACACTATGTGAGCTTTTAAAATTGAAAAACAAGTTATATAGCTTATACAAATTTACCTTTTTCCATACAGTACCCGTTTTAGGGCAGCGTAGAACGTGGCCACGCTCAGATCTTCTTTTGAAACCACTTCCGCCGCATTCCACACTTTATCACCGTTTCGTATCAGCTACTTGTTGTTTAAATACTAATTTATTCCGTTGAAAAAAAAACAGTTTTATAGGAATTCTTGAGGATAAATGCAAAAATTTAAACATTATCAAAAGCTTTAAACAGCGTGCTAACATAGCACCTAGCTAACACGCGTTTACTGTACTGACCCAAGGCGCCCTTCAATCGCAATAAAAAGTTTAAAAAATGTTGAATAAACAATTACCAGTGGTTGATTTGGATTTATTATTATTTTATATAGACGTAAATATAAATTCACTGTATCAATGTATTTACAAATCTATTTATTTGTGGGAAACTGACCCAAGGCGCCCTTCAATCGCGATAAAAAGTTTAAAAAATGTTGAATAAACAATTACCAGTGGTTGATTTGGATTTATTATTATTTTATATAGACGTAAATATAAATTCACTGTATCAATGTATTTACAAATCTATTTATTTGTGGGAATTTGTTTACTAAATAGGAGAGCTGATACGACACCTTTGGCCCTGGCCAAGACACCGGGCTGGTCTCCATAAAGCGGGATCCCTATGAGAGGTATACCGGCGTAGGCTGCCTCTATGACACTATTGATTCCGCCGTGGGTGACCAAAGCGACAGTCTTCGGGTGACCTGCATCAAAATAACGCAAATTGGCAAGGTTTAAAATTTTACTTACAACTACATACACTATTGATTTAAATTTTAGTATAATGTCTGTGTGTCTGTGTTTGTCTTTTAGGCTGCTTCTAATTATCAATTCAGTGACAAAAGTCATATATAAAAGTTAATTAAGGTAAATGGCTTCCTAAACATTAAATTAGACATCACAGCGGTTGTCTGAACAAAAATCTGAAAGCCGCTATTAGATAATAAAAGCGATAAATTTTGTGCAAACGTGTCACATTTAATTATTTCGCCTCCACTTGATCATAAATGCCACAACAGGATTATTACAAAAGTTATTAATAACTATTTATAATTTTTAAGAGCGGAGTGGAGCTCAGGTTTTTAGAGCTCCGCAGCCACTCCCGGAGTGCTACCGTTGTTTTGTCAAAAATTTTTTGTAAAAACGATGAAAAAATGTGAATAGAATCATATAAAACATACTTTGAGATAAAAAGCTATAAATTGTGCATTTAAATGGCGGAGCCAAGCAGATCTGGAGCTGCCTCCGCTTTAATTGGCCGAAGCTTGGAGTATAATATTGAACCGTATGAGCATTACTAATAACTATTGTTTTCCAACAATTGTATTTGATTAATTCGACTAACTGCAGAATCTTAGAACAACTGACAATAATATACATTAGTAAGGTGCCCCGGAGCTCTGAGCTCTGGAGCTCCGGAGCAGCTTCGGAGCTTCGGAGCTACAGAACAACCCCGGAACTCAGGAGCTCCGCCCTATTTTTGTACTAATTTTATGAATAATTAAGGAGTGATGCCATATATTATTTTGTAGAAATTTTTTTGCTAATAATTTTTTTTCAAAACTTATTTAATACGCTATAAAAATAGTCTTTTAAATGCAGATAGAGTAATTTTAAATGTATTTTAAGGTTAAATAAGCTTAAAATCGCTCATATAATGGACGGAGCTCCTTCCGGTTTAAATGGCCGGAGCTGTGGATCATGATTTTAGAGGCTAGGAAACATTACTAATATTCATAATTTTGTATTTTTTTCAAAATGTATTTTCTATTTACTTGTTTTAAGCTTTATCGGTATTGGAAAATTCTTTTTATATGAATACCGCTCTGATTATTTCGTTATAGGTATAATACTCGTAGCTGAGAACGTAGGCGTGGTTTAATATTCGTCTTTTTTTATAAAGAATTTATAACTATGGGCTCACCTGTTTTTAATGAAAACTTTAAAAAAATCATTGCTAATATAAGATTATTTTATATTAATTGGTTTTAGTGTAAAAAAGTCTATTGTATGGTTGTTGTAATCAACACTTGTATTTTTGTTTAAATTTTTTATGTTATACGTTTAAAATCGATTTTGGTTAAGCTCATTCAGTGGTAAGTTGACATTAAACATAGCCGTGAAATACTTGCTGCCATTTATTTTACGGCGCAGTGTAAAGTGAATCATTTAAACTTGTTTCTGGCCAGTGGTCTCATGCGCAGAAGAGAGCATGCGTACTGTAAAACTCACAAAATTGCGAAATTATTTCGAATTTTACAACCTCAAGTAAAGTTGGAAGCGTTGCAAATGCATGATTTCTGCTACTAATATGCTGATAAGTCAAATTCGAAGACGAAAAACAATCCTGAGGATTGTTTTTCGATTTATTGGAGTATACAAAAAGGCGAGAGTCTCAGCTACGACTATTTTACCTATAATTGGGAAATTTAATTTTAGCAAAATTTTAAATGCATCCGTTTTTATCTAATGCTGTTTGTTTCTTACCTAACATAGTTCTTAACGGGAGCCATTTAACCAGCTTTATATGCGTACAGTTCGTTAACTCGCTTAAATCTCGTTCAAATTTCCACAGAATTCTAAACTCTGTAAACCTGAAACAGCAATTTTTAGAATTAAAGAAATAAACACCCCATAAAATTGTTTTTTTTAGTTTTTTAACACAAGATTATATGCCAGTTTGTCTATCTTGATAAATTTGCACAATAGTTTTTTTTAACTGTCAAAGCTCTCTTAGAACTTGCGACTTGTTAACAAATTTTTCCTAACATTTGTGAAAAGTGCCCCAAAGAGCGTAAAATTTGTATATTAAACCTTTGAAATTTTTTTGTTCAATGCTTAGTATTAAACTTCACGCGAACCGAAAGAAAACGTGCAGTTTAACACTGAGCAGCACTGGCGGGAGTTCTTTCTCCGAATTTTCAGCGGAAAGCATCCCAAAGAGTTGAAAAAAGTATCTTGTTTAAATTTTTAGAAAAGAGGATTTTTTAAAATTAAAATTCACTACTAAAATTAAAACATGTAAAATAAAAAACTAAAAAATACAAAAATAACACTCTATTAGGCGAATATTTTAAAATCAACAAACTAAGTTTTTAATGCAGTTTTTATAATTGAAGTTAAATATTTTTTACCTAAATACTTTCTAATGAACTAAAATTTTTAAAATTTTAGAACAAAAAATTATAATAATTTAATGCAGCTTTTTAAGTTGAAGTTAAATATTTTTTTAACTAAATACTTTTTAATGCACTAAAATGTTTAAAAATTTAGAACAAAAAATTATATTACTTAATTTTTATGCAAAAAATTACATTTTAAAGCTGTCCACTAAAGCTTTACGAAACCTGAGTGGCATGTGAATTGCGTCGGACATGGTACTCATCGTGACTAGAATTACACCCCGACTATCTTTGTTAATAAATTCTTTCACATCCTAAAAAATAATACAATTGAATGTGAAGTTAATATATCTAAAAATCAGTTTCCAATATTCCGAATCTTCAGCCAAATTTTCAAAAAATTAGTTTTGTAACGTCCTAAAATCGAATTTAAAAGTTTATTAAAATAAAAAAATGTTTACACTTTTAATTTAAATTTTTAACAAATTAAACTTTTATTCTCGTTGTTTTTTAATAATTTTAAGTAAAAAAAAGTTTTTACTCTTTTGTTTAAATAAAAAATAATGCGAGAAAGTTTGCAAAATACGTTCTAACAGCAAAATATTATAACATTGAAAATTTGAAAATTTTCTAAAATTATCACTATTAAACTTTGCCTCTGATTTCCGAAGCTTTTCGTATAAATTTTGCAAACTAATTTTTTTCAACTCATTGCATTAAAAGCGTGCTGATTCTTTTCGTATTTACATTTTATAACGCAGATAGAAAGCACGCTTGGTTTTTTTGTGTTGGTGAAAGATTAGGGACTCTATGAAGGAAAGCAAAAGGACACGTAATTAACTATTCATTCATAAAATTAGAAAATACTCAAAATTCAGGAAAAAAAACTTTAAAATTCGTGATCACTGCGTTATTTATTGTGTGTTGCTTTTTTATTTTAATTTAGCTGTATTATTTTATATTGTTTTAAAGATAAATTTTTTTCTTAAAAAACTTTCGCCCTCTGAAACCGTTGCCAAATTTATCCGGTAACGTAGCAATTGATTTTAAATCAAAACCGCCTCGCGACATTGAAGAGCATGTCAGTGCGGAATTATCTTTCAGTCTTCGTCATGACAGAAACAGTCACAACAATTATAAAAAATGTGCGGGTTTCACTTGCTTTTTATTAAGAATGCGTTCACAAAATCGGATAACTTCAGCTGTCGTCATACTTATTTGACTTTTGGTGGCTTACGATGTATTGGTTTGTTTTTTTTTGTTTCAAGCTAAGAGTACTTTTCATCAAATATAATATTAACAAATTATTTTATTATTATTATTATTTTGTTATTTATTTTTATTTCTTAAATAAACATATTTTTCCGCGTTGCGTTTTTGTGTTGTGTTGATTATATTGTAGTATCCCAACCATTTTTGAAACATGTGGTTTTAAAAATTTAGGCATAAGTATGGACCTACCTAGCATAACAAAATTTTGGTTCGGTGCTCTTGCCGCGAAATTAGAATTTTATTTAAAATAAATAATTTTTACTCAATTTTCTTAAAAACTAAAGATGAAACAACAATATTAAAACAATTTTAAGTATCTTTGCTAATGTTTGAACATTGTTCAAAATTGTTTTGGCGTAAACCAAGGTTTTTTAAATGTAATTTTTTTATTAATCGGAAAAACACACTTTGTAATGCATTAATTTAATAACAAAAAAGTCGCTAAAATTTTTCAAATAGATGTTTTTGTTTAAAGCAGTTTCAGTTTTAAAAATTGCAATAAAATACGTTTAATTCGAAAGAAATTCTGTTTCGTGGTGGGACCGCCGCCCATTTTTCGTTATGCTAGGTAGGTCCATAAAAAATCTTTTTTAAGCGACTCCGCCTGATTAAATTTTTTTTGAAAAAATATGTGCATAATAAGTGTTAAAAACATTACAACACACTAAAAAAATGTTCAAAAACGTCTATAAAACCTTCGTGGTTATAAATGTATGTTAAATTTAGGTTTTATTTATCAAAAAACTAGCATTTATTTTTTACCTGGGGCAGGTCAACCAGGGTGTCTTTTTGCCAAAACTGTCCAGCTGTCAGTTTGAGACCACTGAAACTAGGGCGCACCTGGAAAAGTGAGTTGTAAACGGGCCGGACCTGGATTTTGCGTTATTTCTAAGAGTTTTATTAGTTTTAAGATCGGGTTGGGTAGGGCCAAGACTTTGCGGCATTTCTACGGAATTTTTTGGGTTAAAGATATTTTTCACTACCTTTTTTAACATTTTGAGCAACAAAGACCAAATATCATGAAAACTTTTGGAAAAATTCAGAAGCTTAACTCAGCAGGACCGGAAAGTTTTGTCTACATCTTTAAGTTTTGCAAAGTTCAAAAAAGTTTTCTTGGTCTAGTGTTCATATGTTTGGGTTTATTTTTTGTTACTTTTATTAGCGCTTTTAAAATAAGTTAAAGTTTTAATGCGCCTGATTAAAAAAGTCTTATTAGATAAGTGTATACCTTTATTAATTACAAGCTCAAAATAAATCTCAAATATATAGATTTGAACAGCTCAGTGGCCTAGTAACACCAAACGCCTGGTCCAGAACTCTAGGGCAAAAAGTCCGGCTAGGTGGACCGGACCGATATTTTGACCTATTTCTTCAATTGTTTCCATTTTCACCCACCTTTTTCACGGCAACTCAGGTGCCTAATAGATGCCAGGTGTGACAAAAAGGGTGCTGAAAATCTAGAATTGGGTCCAATTCGCTCCGTACAATTCGCTCCGGGCCTAATTCGCTCCGGGAACAATTCGCTCCGGGCCCAATTCGCTCCGGAAAAAATTTGCAAACGCATTTCTGATTATCAACAAAATTTTACTTTTAATAGTCTAAGCCTAAGCCTAAGACTAAGCCTAAATATGTTTAGTTTACATAGCGTACGTAATAATAATGAATTTATACGCTTGTTGGAAATGCGTTTGCAAATTTTTTCCAGAGCGAATTAGGCCTGGAGCGAATTGTGCGGAGCGAATTGGGCCAGACCCGAAAATCTACAACCTGCAAGCGAAGCCGGGCCGTGCCGAGCCGGGCCGAGCTTTCACCCGTTTGCAACTCTCACCGGCAGCAGGTTGACGTCGTCGTTGACAAAATAGTTGGTGACATTGCTCATTTTGGCCGCGAAACGGAGGGGATTCTCGCGCACCCGGGAGCTGAACACCGCGCAGGGGAACTTAGATCCTTGGGAATTTTCATCCGCGATTGATTTTAGATCCTTATTATAAAATGGAGTTTTGCTATATTAATGCCACACAACGCCATTACTCCTTCGATTACCGAATCACAGCCTTTTTTGATAAGCCAAAATTGTCGCAAAAGTTATTTAGAAATGCCGAAGGCGTTCGCGCGTGTATAATAAATTAAGTTGAAGATATATAGCCAGATGTTGTTCCATTTTTCTTCGACAGTAAACTTTCCAGACAGAACATAAAAAGCAGGCACTTAACTATATACTGTGCTCTGACTTTTTATATCCACATCAGCAAGTTATTTATATCCCACGACGATAGCTAGTATGTTGCTTCAGCGCTCTAAATGTCGCCTAAAAGCAGAACGGTTATGAGTCCTCGTCTAATAACTTGAGGATGTAAAGATGTCAGGATTTTTAAGTTCTACGGGATCTAAGTTCCCCTTGCCTAAGCGCCCCGTGGGCGAAAAATAAATAGCCCAACCAGAGATTTAGCGTCAAATCCACCAAATTCAGCAGGCGTTGTCGGAAGTCGTAAGCGCCAGTGTAAGGCAAGAGTGGACCTAAAACAAGATTAAAATAAAATAATGCTTTTCGGAACTTCATAGCTACAAAAATGCTTCGGAACTTCGAAACCCTGGGTCATTTTGGTCGGACCGACGGAGAAACGGTATTTTCAAAAGCATTCCAGGAGGTCCGGTGGAACTCCAAAGATTTTAAGCATCTCAAAGGTCTGGAGTATTCTAGAAGCTCCGGAGCATACTTAGAACTCTGGGCTATAATTCCAGAACCTACCTATTTTTTGCTGTTTAAAAAAAAGCAATACTTTGGTGCAAACACAGATACACCAGAAAACTGCACCGCTAAACTCAAGCGCCAATTGAGGATAAGAGCGTAAAAATAATAAATGCATTAAAATATATCAAATTCTGCTATAATTTCAGAACCAAACCAAAACCAAACTTGTATTGAACTAAAAGCAAAACAGACCTAAGGCAACTGAATTGAATTTTACCAATCTTAATTTCGTCCAACGGCTGTTTTTTTATATGAGCAAAGTTTCAAAATGAGTTATGCATGACTAGATAGGTGAGATGACAATCTCTAGCCATATAAAGCTTATTCCATTTTTAACTTCGTGCATGGCAAAAAAACAGCCACTGGCGGGAAAAATATAGCCTTTTTAATATATATATATATATATATATATATATATATATATATATATATATATATATATATATATATATATATATATATATATATATATATATATATATATATATATATATAATGCTCTAAGAATAGAGCGGTTTTTCCCAAAAAGGGGCGATTTTTCCCCGGGCGTATGTTTAGACAGAAAAGATGTGGACTAGTCTGAGATGGACATTATGTGGACTATAGAAAATTTGCATTTGGTTTGGCCAGCTGCTCACTAAATAAAAATTTCTAACATATGATAATGATTTGTTTATACATTGATTTAATCACAGAGCACTGTTGCATTTTTTTTAGTTTGATGAAATGTCAATTGAAAAAATTATACTCACAGCAATCTTTGTCAAGCGCGAAATCACCACTTTTTCAAATTTATAGTTGTTTCTTACACATACAAATGTAACCTTCAAATTGAAAAAGTGGCGATTTCGCGCTAGTCAAAGATTGCTGTGAGTACGATTTTTTCAATTGACATTTCATCAAACTAAAAAAAAATTATTTTGCCGAGATTTCACTGATTATTTTGTGATAATGTTTCTATAAATAAAATAAAAAATCAAACCACAAAATAATGAAATAAAACGTGAAGTACCTGAAACGTAGCTGGCTGGATAAGGAAGGGCCTGTTCGTAGGCTGGATTGATGAATAAAGTCACGCCTACGCTCTCAATCATAGGAATATTGAGAAATTCGGGAATCTTGCCGCAAAATATTTAGCAAAAGTCGAATTGAAATCGTCATTTACTCTTGTAATTATCAAAAAAATAATTGTTTAAAAAAAACTAAACTAGTAAAAAATGGTTTGCTTGTTTAAAGCATACTTAAATCTGAATCTTAAACGAGGAAAAAACAAAGCTTTTATGTAATAAAATATTAAGAAAGTTTTTTTTTATTTTTTAGCAGTTAGATATAATAAGCTGCAGTTCGTTTAAGGAGCTTGGAACCAAGCAAAAAAAAGGATCTTGAGCTTAGAACTTAGAGCCGTAAAAATTGAATCTTTTTTATTATATTAGCTGAAGCCTAAACATAATCTGACTCCCACACACTCGACTAAACACTGATACTTTATTAAAGGCTTTAGGTTTACAATTTTTTGGCTCCGATTTACCCGCTTACGCTTACTTAAAAAATCATATCCACTATTTCTTGTGCGTGTGTTTTTTTCGCGGGGATGTGATTACTCAAAGTATGGACGAAAAAGCTAAATTTTGTAGTTTGTGTCGGTAAAAATGTAATAATGTGAATAAAAAAAATCCTCTGTCTAAAAACTGTCTAAGGGTAAATTACGAAAAATTTTATTTTTTTTTTTTTTTTTTGAGAAGTCTCATCCACAAAAAACACACGCTATAGAAGAATAGTGGATAAATGATATTTATTTTAATCTAAAATATTTAAATCTGCTCTAGTTCTTGTTATATATAAAAAATTAAACCCTAGTCTAGCTGCTACCATATTATATGTATACAATTTTGACTTCAGTTTAAGTGTAAGTTTTGATATTTTGCGGTGACTAGCGCGACCTTATGCACGCAGGCAAGAAATGTTGAGTCAGCTATCAGCAAATCTGGCTTTGTGTTCCGTAGCTTCTCCTGAAAAAAAATTGTGTATGCTAATCATGCTTTTACCAATATTATATTCCGGAGCTGCGGCCACATATAATAGGAGTAAGGATCGACCGGGGCCCCGACCCTGGCTTGCCCCGGCATTTTTTTTCTACCCCGGCCCCGGGTCAGCCTCAGCAAATGCAATTTTCTCTACCCAAACCCTGGTGCCGGCAATTTAGCTGTCAAATTAACCGGGGAAACCGGGGTAAGGACCCCTAAG
>JASAMX010031746.1:0-11836 GCA_030248175.1 Microlaimidae sp. YZB2_3
GGGGGATGGGCCAGACCATGCACAGGTCGGACAAATTATTGTTTTTGTGACAGTAAACTTAGATTCAAAAAATTATACCGAGCAATGGTCACAGAAGAGGCGAGATCCATATTAGAATTCCAAAGAGGTTTAAGGGCATAAAAGATCGTGGCGCGTTTAATTTTGTTGTTTTATAGACGATGAAAAATAGTTTTACCGCCTCAGTTGACTAAAATTTACTTCAAATATATTAATCTAAAACTTTTAAATCCGAGACAGCAACCTGCACTTAGGAAGCTTAATGATATAATATAAAATTTTCATTTCATCCCCGGAATTATTTGTATAAGTTTTCTGGTTCAACCGAAAACAAATCACCCCGCCGTTTTTTGACAAAAGACTGCACTTATAAGCAACCTTTTCCATTATAAATTAATATATTGCTATGAGAAAAATGTTCCTTTAATACAAAACCCTGCTCTTTGAAACTACTTGCCATTCTGGGAACCACAGCGCTGTATTTTTTTTTAATTTCAGCCTTCACGGTCCACCCCGTGATTATTAAAAGAGAACTTAGTTTGTTCTGGGCAATATAGAAATTTCGATTTCTGATAGTACCGCTATAACAAAGGCTTTAAAAGTCCCTGTTACTAGATAGTACCTATGTCGAATTCTTCTTCTTCGTCTTATTAAACTCACTTATGCAAGACTGCCGACTCAACGTTTTTTTCGTCCAGTACGGTTTGCAATTTCACCGCCAGGGGTTCCGTGATCGGATTTCTGAGCGTCAAGAACTTTCCGTCCACTTCCGATTGAATTTGGGCCAGCTTCGCTTCGTGATGGCCGTCCAACACGTTAAATTCATCGTCCACAATTATAAATTGCCTATAATAAACTGTCAGGAAAATAAACTACCGAGCTATTTACTCTAAAACTTAATTCTGAATTTTAAAACCTACAATAACGTGGCATGTATTTTGTAGCAAAAACTCAGAAAATCGACTTTTGATAATAAATAGATAATAGAACATGAATGTCCAAACTAAAAACTTTATCATTACCGTTTAAGTCCTACTAAGAATTATGTTACTAGTCCACAGGTGGGCAGTAGTCATAGATGAACGAACGGGGGGGGGTAGGGGGGTAGGGTGGGGTCCAGCCCCCTAGCCTCGAAGTTTTGGCCCCTCCCCTAGAAAAAAATCCAGGCGGCCCCACCTCCCCTCATATTTTCGAATTTTTTACCCCTGACCCCCCTCTAGATTTTGAAATCTGACCCCCCCCCCTCCTCTCTCGAGAAAATTTTTAGTACTTTTTTTATACTAAATTTTCTTCCAAAAATGTAAATTTTTAACACAAATTCATGTTTTTACACCATTTTTATACCTAAATACAGGTTTTTATTCAATAAAATGTAGTATTATCTTATAAAAAAACTATTATTAAACATTTAATGGTTTAAAAGTATTTTGTTTCGGAAAATGGACCCCACCTGACCCCCCTCTAGGTTTCAAAATCTTCCACCCCGGGTCGACCCCCCTAGAAAGCTAGGGGGTTCGACCCCCCAGGACCATACATGGGCACGGAGGGGGGGGGGTTGGGGGGGTTAATTCCCCCCCCTCAAATTCTGAGAAGGGGGTTTAACCCCCCCCACTCAGAAGTGGGGGGGGAGAAAAAGTTAACCCCCCAATTTTGGAAAAATGAAGAAAAAAATGTCTTTAAAATGATTTCTAACTGCCCCCAAACTTAAGTTTTGAGGTCAAAATGAATGTTTTAAGCAATAAAAAGCTGAAAAATGGTATAAAAGGTCTTTTTGACCTAAAATTAGCGTTTTTTACCTATTTTTCCTTCAAAATCGAAAAACGATATGGGTAAAATGCACTCCAGAAAAAAAAACGATATGGGTATTTTGGGCCTGCAATTCGAACCCTGAATTTGGGGTTTAACCCCCACTCCGGACCAACTTGCCCATGTATGCCTAGGACCCCCCTAGATTTTGAAATGTCATTTACCCGGGGTAAACACCCCCTAGCTTTTTGACCGTGTTCATCTATGGCAGTAATGATGGGCAGAACTGCGGAACCGGAACCGGAATTGAGATTTTCCAAAAATCCGGAAACGGAATTGAGATTTTCCAATAATCCGGAACAGGAACCGGAATTGAGATTTTCCAATAATCCGGCACAGGAAACAGAATTCCAAATTTTGCCCAAAGCATCAGAAACTAGGAACTACTTATCACACTGCGAAGCTTCCAAAAGCTGTACTCCCAAACCTACCCGCATACGAGGCAACTGTTATCTCCCGGTGAAAGCAGGTAAAGGATGTTCTCTGATTGGCCAGTCGCACCAAAAAAGGCGGTCCCTTTTGAAAAAGCGTTGTTTTAATATCCAAATCAATTGCCTGTAAAGCAAGTAGGTTAACCCACCTGCATACTAGGCAACTTCTTTTCTGTTGCTCTGTACTATTAGAAGTCTTTGATTAATAACCAAAGTGTTTGTAATGTGGGTGGGTTAACCTTCCCGCATACTAGGCAACTTTTTTCCTTTACTATGTACTGTTAGGGTTCTTTTTTTAATAACCAAATAGTAGTTAATAGAAAGGTTTTAATAATACAGTAGAAGTTTGCACTTTAATTTTGCTCACTAGTAGTTGTCAAATAGTGGTGACAGTACAAAATTTTTTTTGCCAAAAATAAATTTCCATGTAATAATCCGGATATTCCAGCCATAAAAAAACGACGACGGTTTTTTAGCTGTTAACAATGTAGAAAAATGCAATATTTTTAACGACTACTTTGCTTCTGTTTTTACAAAAGATAATGGGGTTTGCCCCGATTTCAAAAAACGTGTAAAAGACACTGTTGGAAAATTTTCTATATCTTTTCCAGTTAGTTTTGTGTTAAAAAAACTTAAGAAACTTCCTAAAAATTCGTCTCGTACTCCTGATGATTTACCAGCTATCTATTTAAAAAATATAGCAGCTGAAATTTCTACACCCCTCGCGCATATATTTGAGCTATCGATGCTATCTGGGACGGTTCCTTCATTATGGAAAGACGCTTTTGTTTTACCAATTTTTAAAAAAGGTGTTACTAGTAATTGTCAGAATTATCGACCCTTATCGCTTACATGTTTATCTTGTAAAGTCATGGAGAGCATCATTGTTGACGAGTTACTTATTTATTTTAAGAAAAATTAACTTAAATCACTCAGATCAATATGGTTTTCTAAAAAAATAGTCGGTTTGCAATTATTATCTAGTATTTCAGATTGGACCAAAGCTATTGAAAATTATAAATCCGTTGATGCAACTTCTCCAAAGCTTTTGATTCTGTCAGTCACTCTAGACTTCTGATAAAATTAAAAGCTTATGGAATTGATTATGAACTATTAAATTGGATTTCAAATTTTCTAAATAACGGAAGACAAAAAGTTATTTTAAAGGATGACTCACATGACTTAAATAAAAATTTTGTTTGTTCTGATTATGCCCATGTTTCAAGTGGAGTGCCTCAAGGCAGTGTCCTTGGGCCGCTCCTTTTTCTTCTATATATCAATGATCTGCCTGATTGCCTTGATAAGACGGTGTCAGTCAAGCTTTTTGCAGACGATGCCAAGTTTTACACCATTCTTGATAAACATAATGCTCAAAAAAATTTTCAGGAAAATTTAGATCGATTTTGCAAGTGGGCAGGCAACAACATGGCAACTAACCAAACATTGCTATAGACAAATGTAATGTTTTATACCTAGGCTTAAATAATCCAAAACATATTTATTATCTTAATTAAAATTTAATTCTTAGCAAAAATTGTATACGTGACCTAGGTATATTGGTATCTTCTAATTTAAAGTTTTCAGATCACCGCGCTTCTATAGCCGCTGAAGCACTGAGCCGAATAGGTGTATTATTTAGATCTTTTCGTACTAATAATATGGGAATGTTGCTTAAAGCGTATAAAAGCTTTGTACGCTCTTTAGTTGAATTTGAAACTTATGTGTGGAACTCACATTTTTTAATGGATATCGAACGTGTTGAGAAAATTCAAAGAACTTTCACAAGACGTCTATATCAGAGATGTGGCTTTCCTTATGTAGCATATGAAACCAGATTAAAAGAACTTAAACTAGATAATAATCGAAATCGACATGATCTATTACTTTGTTATAAAATTCTAAATAAACTTGTAGATATTCCTTCTGAAAAACTTATTTTATTAGACACAAACTCAAAAACCCATTTTAATGGTTTACAATTAAAAGGCAAACTTGATCGACTTAACATATCTAAATACTTTTTTTCTAGTCGTATTGTTGATTTGTGGAACAAATTACCTAAAGATTTAGTGCTTTCTAAATCTTTTAGTATTTTTCGTCATAAACTCTGTAGTTTTTGAACTTTAATTATTTCAAATTTTTAAATTCTAATTATTTCCTATTTAAGCTTATTTTTCATTTTACAAATATGTACAAATTTGTTCACATTAAACTTTTTACTAATGCAATTTAGTTTTAAAAATTATTTCTTGGTTACAAATCTGTATGTATCTATTGTATGATTAACATAAAACAATTTTTTAGCTTTGTTTATACTTCTTTTATATGTGCGTTTTTTTATTTATATTTTTTTAGCTTTAATACACTTTTCAGCTTAATCTAATTATATGTGTATCCGTTTGTTTAACAACTTTTTCAATTTTTATTTTTATTTTAAATTACTTTTGAATATTTTGTTGTATTATAAGTATGTTACTATATATGTAAGATTTGCAACAATAAATTCTATTCTATTCTAAAAAAAAAATTTTTTTGCTTGCTAATTTGTATTATTTTTCATTAAAAAACGCTTTTGGTTTTATTTAAAGAATAATTGCTTTTAGCTGTCCCGGTTTGAATAGCAAAGATAAGAAAGCAAGTTATTTGCGGATTTTGAAAGTTTTTTACTGTTTTTTTTTACAAAATCTTGTCTTTTACATCACGTTTTTCAACATCTCATCTTCGGAAAACTTGTCTTTTGAGTGCGATTTGGTAAGCGCACTTTTCAAAAGACGGATTTTTCATAAATTGCGGCTTACTCCATGGAATTTAAACGCTTATTTCTCCTAAGCCCAAGCAGAACCTAAAAATCAAGCACAATTTTCAATATGATAAACTTTTTTTAATGATTTGAATGAACCCACAAGACTGAAAAGTCACACCTAAGCCAAACCCGAAAATCAAGCAAAACTTTCTTGTCGTAAATTTATATTTAATGGTGAGTTTTTTTACTTAAAGACTTAAAAACCTTATATTTTTTAAACCCAAGCTAAACCTAAAAATCAAGCAAAAATTTATTGTTTGCCCCAAAAAAAAATCATTTTAAAAAGTATGTTCATAAAATCGCACCCAAAATAGGAATTTTCCCAAAACGAGATGTTTAAAATGATAGCAATTGAAAAAAGGTTGCTTAGTATGTGGGTAGGTTAACCTACCTACATTGCAGGTAATTGATATTAATATTAAAACGATGGTTTTTAAAAAGGCCCCGCCTTCTTCGTACTACCGGCCAATCAGAGAACACGTTTCAGTCTTTACCTCCTTTCACCGGGAGATAAAACTTGCCTCGTATGCGGGTAGGTTTCGGAGTACAGCCTCCCGGAACACAGGAACCAGAACCCGAATTGAGATTTTCCAAAAATCCGGAACAGGAATCGGAATTGATATTTTCCAAAAATCCGAAACAGGAAGCGGAATTCCAAATTTTGCTCGGAACAACCCGAACTGCCCATCAGACAGGGATTGCGGAGGGTGTTGGATCCCCGAAAAATCTCGAAACACCTCATCTCTTAAAATTTAGGTGCCCAGGAACTTCCCAAATAAAATTTGATGCGTATAATTTAAATGCGTACTAATTAGACCTGATTGCAAATAAAAAAATCACCTGTCTACAGCTTTTCCGGACTTGGCTCCTAGTTCTGTACAGTTGAGGGAACGCACTCGGCTGTCTTTGCAGGAATGGACCGGGTAAATGCGCAGTTCCGCCACTCGGCCCACTCGAACCCAGGTGGGTCTTCGAAATTTCAACTAAAAAAACAGTTCTAAGAAGCATAACAATAATGAAATAACTTTAATAATAATAGTAATAAATAGTTCCAGTTGTAATGTATTGATAATTTTAAAGTTTTTTAATTGTTTTGTTATTTTTTTTATATTGCGCTGTTATAAAAATATCGTTTTACAAGCAAAAATTTTATAATAAAAAAATGCATTTAACCTGATTATTTTAAATCAAATCATATAGTTTGATTTTTTAGATAGATAGATATGCTACTGCCGCACCAACTATAACACATGGCCAAAAAAAAACTCTATGGAAAAATAAAGGAATTTACTTTGCAAACAAATCGCTCAGCAGGCTGGGCCTGGTCCAATAACCGCATGTTGACTACCGGCTAATTTAGCCGGTTACGAAAAAAAACTTTTATTGCTTAAATTTGCTTTTTTACTGTAATTAGTGGACTGGCCACTAATGCTTTGGAAACAAAACAGCAGCAGTACTAACCAACGCACAAAAAAATTAATTTTAAACGGTACCAGATTCAATAACATGTTTTAGTTTTTGTAAATAAATTTGCTTAACACAAACAAACGGTTGATTTTTAAAAAAGTGTGCATTAGCTTATAAAGTAAGTTTTTTAGTTACAAACTAGCGAAAATTTCATATCACCTGCTGACTACAACAAACTAAAGTTAAAATCCTTCAGGCTGCAATTAAGGGCGTAACCGCTCGCCGTCAAAAGGAAAAAAAAGAATGAACGCGCGAGAATAAAAATAATAATAAAAATTGTCAGTGGTGATGTAATCAATCAGACCTGTGCACGGTCTGGACATGCCCCCTCCCCACTTTATTGAAGGTTTTGCCTCTCCCCCGTTTTATTGCCCCAGCCAAAAAATGGAAAAGTACCCTACATTTATGGCGCCATTTTTGATTTATAATAGTGACGCCATCATCGCAAAATTTTTGCAGTTTTTAGACTATTTTAATGCATTTTAAGCCATTTTAGACCTATTTTTACCTTATTTTCGCTTTTTTTTTTGTCCCTTTTCCCTTCTTTTTTTCTTTCCCCCCTGCTTGCCCCCCCGTTTCAAAAAAGTTGCCCCCCTACGTGCCCCCCCATTTTGGAATTTTTCCCCCGTTTTAACCCCCGGGGGGGGGGAGGCAGTGCACAGGTCTGATCAATTATTGATAAGTTGCGTCAGGTGTTTTTCTCCACGTGATATTTTCCTTAAGAATGGGTGGTACTTTACCACCTACCTATTTTTTCCTCTTTTTCTATTTTTTTCTTTTTTTTTTTAATCAACAACATCAAATCTGCGACTTAATTTGAATTTTCACCCTGATAGGATTCATCTTTAGTCAGGATTCTTCAAATTAAGAAAAACAAATGCCAGTACGCATATTTAGTTTATTCCTCTCACCAAAAATCTCCGGGTGACTTTGGAAATCCACCGATAGCCGATGAAGCACATTAGAGACACGCCGAGAAACAGCGCTGCCTGGGTTTTTACCGCCCCCGCGTCCATCTTTCAGTGGGGACCATCTGAAAATTAAATAGAAATAACAGATTTTTGCCCGTTTTTTTAAATTTTTTTTCTGACACAATAAATACTACCTTCATAGATGAACAAGGGGGGGGGGTGGGTTGGGATACCCGGGTCCACCCCCTAGCTTCGAAATTTTGCCCCCTCCTAAAATTTTCGAATTTTTTACCCCTGACCCTCCTCTCGATTTTAAAATCTGACCCCCCTCTCGTGAAAATTTTAAAAACTTTTTTATACTAAATTTTCTTTAAAAAACGTGAATTTTTAATACAAATTCATGTTTTTACACCTTTTTTATACCAGAATATCGTTTTTTATTCAATAAAATGTAGTATTATCCTATAAAAAAACTATTATTAAACATTTAATGGTTTGAAAGTATTTCTTTGGACATTGGACCCCAGCTGACCCCCCATCTAGGTTTCAAAAACTTCCACCCCGGGTCGACCCGGCCTCTAGAAAGCTAGGGGGTTCGACCCCCCCCCCTCCGAGATTTTGAAATGTCATTTACCCGGGGTAAACACCCCCCTTAGCTTCGCTGACCGTGTTCATCTATGACTACCTTCCTATTCATAGGTGGGCAGCCTGTCGGATTTAGGTCTGTATACCTGACCCAAAAAATTAGGGTATCGTATCGTATACCGTAAACTAAACACCTTCATTTTTAGTACTGCTACTCAAATTTTAGGGGGATCCAAACATAGGTGGACAAGGGCAATCGCTATTATTAAACCATTTTGCTCAACCAAACATACGATTTGCTTTACTGGCCAATTCAAACCTGCTTGTCATAGCGGTCAGCTGGCTTTAATTTACCTTAAAATTTAACTGCCAAAATTTTTTGATGAAGTTGAGAAATTTCCATGATAAAATCAAAATTGTACAAAAATGTGCTTTAACAGTGGTGCCCATTTAAACCATCCTCCAGACCTGTGCACGGTCTGGAAATGCCCCCCCCCCCCGCCAAAAAATGAAAAAGTACCCTAAAATTATGACGCCATTTTTGACCTATGATAACGCCATCATCGCGAATTTTTTGCAGTTTTCAACCTATTTCAATGTATTTTAAGCCATTTTAGACCTATTTTTACCTTATTTTCGCTTTTTTTGTCCCTTCTTTTTTTCTCCTTTTTTTCTTTCCCCCCTGCTTGCCCCCCCCCCCCGATTCAAAAAAGTTGCCCCCCCTGTTTTAACCCCCCGGGGGGGGCAGTGCCGAAAAAAGCGAAACACATCAACCGCTGATATTTTTCATGAGATGTTCCCTACAAATACACAATGGCTGGCTAACATAGTTATAATTATAACTTCTAGGAATATCAAAATATTAATTTGCTTTTTGTCTAATGCACAATATAATTGTGTGTAATGTGGTTTATTCGTGATTAAAAAACGTGACTTTTACCAACAAAATTTCTACTGTTTTACTCTTCAACGAAAGTATTGCTTTTTCCCTTTTAGATATAAAAAATAATAATGTTTGTGTGCGAGAACGCTCCCCTACAACGAAAGTATTGCTTTTTCCCTTTTGGATATAAAAAATAATGTTTTTGTGCAAGAATGCTCCCCTCAACCAAACCGAAAAATCACTGCACTCGTAAGGATATTTTATTTTAGTAAATACTATGTGATTCGATTTAGTTTTTTAATCAACTTTATTTCGTGTGTAAAATTAATAAACTAAAATAGCCTGCAATTGGATAATCCTGAATAAACAATAAGATAATATAAATTTAAAAATAACATTTTATTAAGTAATAATAATAATTTCGAAAGCACGAAACAACACAAACATATCACATTACAAATTGGAATGAAATAAACGATTAGTAAAGAAATTATAAAACAAACATAATGGATGCAGAGCAGCAATTAACGTAAAACGGTTTCACTAAAAATATGCCCAGCAACCTTTGTTATAGATTTATGAGGAAAACATTCTTTAAAACTGAAAGAAAGTCTATGTTTATTTTAATGACACTTATTTAAATAAATACAACAATTAATTTTAAATTAAGTACGTAAGCAATAGACAAGCACAAAAAGTCTTTACATACAATCTCTAAGTTCGTTTAAAAAATTAAAGGACAAGAGAGTAATACGAAAAAGTAAAACACAGTTCTCACCTTGTACTGGGCTGCAGAAATTAAAAAAAAATATGAGAAGTAGTGATGTTTCCCGTTTTTTCAAAAATTATTTGTAAAATTATTATATAAAATGATACAAATAGTCATACAAACATATTTAAGGGTCACAAAACCTTGAAATTACTCATTTAAAGAGCGGCACTATGAAACTTTCTCCGCGTTAAACGGCCAGAGCTCCGAAGCAGAATACTGGTAAGTAGGAAATCACTAATTAAAACGCACCTCTAAACTAGTGATGTTTCTACTCTCAAATGTCATGCTCCGGAGCTCCGGCCATTTAAAGCGAAGAGAGCGATTTTGTGCTAATTTAAGCATGAAATACATTTAAAGTTACTCTATCTGCACTTTTCAGACTATTTATATTGTTTTAAATAAGTTATAAAAAAAATTTAATTTACAAAAAAAATTTGACAAGATAAACAATAGCATCAATATTTTAATTATTCATAAAATTAGTAGCAAAATAGGGCGGAGCTCCGAGGGTTACTCCGGAGCTACGGGGAACATCACTAGTCCACACCCGTCCACTGCCCCCCCCCCCCCGGGGTTAAAACAGGGGGGGGGGCGATTAAAACGGGGGGGGGGCGGGGGGGGGGCGACTTTTTTGAAACGGGGGGGGGCAGACAAACGGGGGGAGAGAGGGGGCAGGCAGGGGGAAAGGAAAAAAGAGAAAAAAGGAGAAAAAAAGAGAAAAAAAGATGGGAGAGGGGAAAAGAGGGACAAAAAGAGCGGAAATAAGGTAAAAATAGATCTAAAATGGCTTAAAATACATTGAAATAGGCTAAAAAGCTGCAAAAAATTAGCAATGATGGCGTCATCATAGGTCAAAAATGGCGTCATATTTTTAGGGTACTTTTTCATTTTTGGGCGGGGGCAATAAAACGGGGTGAAGGGGGGGGGGGCAAATCCTCAAATAAAACGGGTATTTTAAATTGTATAACGCCATTTTGCTTTGTCAATTTCAGCAGTGTTGCATTTATATACTAGTCTTTGTTATAACTTGCTACTAGTCTTTTTTATAACTTGCTTTACTAGTCTTTGTTGTTTAACTATTCATGATTTTGTCGGTTGTAGCAAAATTTAGGTTTGCAAGCATAAATGTTTTTGGTCGGGTCCGCTAAAGGGAAGTCCACCCCCGGGTGGAAGGCCAAAATTTTTTAGGGGGGTCCGGACCCCACTGGCTTTTTAGAGGGGGTCGACCCCGGGTGCGAGATTTCAAATTTGGGGGGAGGTCAGGGCGGTCCAATTTTTTAACAAAACTTTTTTAATTCAATAATTAAATGTTTTTAGATCTAATAGTGAATTTTATGTACTAAAACCGCCTATTTAGCCCTAAAAAGTGTATTTAAACACTGTTTTTTACTAAAAAACCGTGTTTTTGACAGTAAAAAAATATACTTCCAAATTGGTCGGAAGGGGGGGAGGGGGGTCAGCCTCGCTAGGGGGGTTCAGGCCGGACCACTCTCGAGCTTTAGGGGGCAGGGGGGACCCCTGGATTTTTTCTAGAGGGGGATCCAAAATTTTGGCTCTAGGGGGGGGGTAAATCCCTCTGTCTTCCCCCTCCCCTAAAAACATCTTTCTATGTTTGCAAGAATATTTTTTAGCATAGATGAATTTAAAGAAGTGAAAGTGAAATATGCCCTGCTAAATTGTTCTTTTGTATGGGTAAAACCAAATTTATAATGTATTGCTTTCATTTGCGTAGTTTTTTGAACCTAAATAAAAATTTTTTTTGTTTCTTAACAAAAAAAATTTTTTAAATGTATGGTTATTATAAAATTTCGCAAGTAAAAATACCGTGAAATCCACGATTATGAGTAAAAAGGGGCGAATGCACGTTTTTAAAATTGTGCGAATATCTGGATGTGGACAAAAATTATTATTATTATTATTATTTCTGTAGTTAATTTGTTATTTTGTTATAAGAAGAATCGCTGCAACAATATTTTTTTCGCAATTATTACTTTCTTTACAAAATTTTTTCTTTTGATGTGTGTTAATTTATTAATAAAAGCTGTTTGATTATAATACTCATTTTTATGTTTATTTTAATATATTGTAAATTGATTTTAATGTGTATCATAATTATACTATGTTACTTGCTATAATTGTCGAAACTAATAATTTTAAGTG
>JASAMX010031749.1:0-28587 GCA_030248175.1 Microlaimidae sp. YZB2_3
ATTTAATAGATCAATTTCAGCTTTGGACGTCAATTTTAATCAATCAGTTTCAAAATATAAATTTCATGGCGGCAGAGGTTTCGCAAAGACATGTAAATAGATAATACGCCTATATGGGTATAGTAGTATGGGAAAAGACACTTAAATAGTTAATTTGTCTGTTTATGCGTGTAAAAATATTCTAAACAAATAAAAAAATGACTTTTGAAAACGTGATTAATAAAATATTGATAACCATTATGGTAGTTATTATTGTTTTAAGAAAAACCTTGATGATTATAATTTCTTGAAAAACTTTTTTTCTAAAAAATAGTTACATTAATTAAGAACAAGCGTCTTATTAAAAAACAATATTGAAACACTAGAATTACGAGAATTTAGTGATAAACTAACGTTTTTATAATTGCAATTTCAGCTTAAGATTTTTTATGAAATCGGGTGAGTATCTTCATTAGGAAAATCTATTAAATTAATTTCGCTTTTTAACCATAGGTAAATCAAGATTTTTTGATCATATAATTTTTTAATAGGAATTATAAATGCTTATTTTGGTTTATAGGTACTTAAAAAATTCAAAAAAATTGATTTTTGATGATAATTTTTTTAAAAAACACTCCTTATTATTAGTTGTTTTATTTTCTCGCTGGGTGACATTGTCACACCTCGTAAATAAGTTACGTTATATACTTATGTACATAAAAATGCAAAATTTAAATTTTGTCATATCTCAATGATAACATTTTTGATCATCTTATCTTATCACAGTTTTGTCTTATGGGTTTCCACAGTTTACTTAAATATAAAATTTCGATTTGATTTTAATATTGTCTGATCACGGCTCATGTCAATAAAGTTTATAAAAAATGCGATATAAAAAAACTGTTGTTTTTTTTATTAAATTGTGAGAAAAAAACAGTGACTGACTTTTTATATGGGAATTATTTTCTTCATTCCCTCATATTTAATGAGAAAAAAAAGATCAGAATTTGATTAAATTGGGCAGAAGACTTTGTTTCTCGGTCTGTTTCACACGTAGACCCAGACGTGTGCACTTAAAGCATGCGTAACACAAATACATTTCTCTATGAAAATTTCAACCTTCAACATAAACGATAGGACCAGAGAAAAGTGCTTTCAAAACCTTATAATATATAATAAAAAATGTGTAATAAAAGAAATGGGAGCACCTCAAACACGCAAATTTGTTTATTACATTGTACAAATTATAAAAGGCCTTAACGGCTTTACTGTTTGCTATAGTGAATTATTAGGATTAAATTTTTATTCTGTTCTTTTAAAAATAATAAGCAAAAGGAGACCTTCAGACCTGAGTTTCCCAGAATTTTAAGATTGTAGCCTTTTCTATTCAAATTTTTACTGCCTAGATATTTTAAAATTAATATATAAAATTTTATATATACATTAAAACATCGCCAGCACGTAACATTACTTTTTTATCAAGCAGCCAAATACAACTAAAATAAATGATAATCATTAATTCTTTCGAAAAATACTAAAGATGAATTCTATAAGGGTGAAAATAACTAGGTGCTAAAATAACCACTCGTTCTTCAAGAAAATATCACGTGTAGAGAAACACCTGACGCAACCTAATAATAATTGGTTACATAACCTCTAAAAACTTTTTTTATTATTTTTATTCTCGAGCATTCATTCTACATTTCTTCCTGACGGCGAGCGGTTACGCCCTTAATTTCAGCTTGAAGGATTTTAACTTTAGTATCTGTGGGTCATATTTATATACAGCCGACTTTTTTAATTGATTGCACGGATTGTTATGAGTTTTTATTATAATATGAAACAAGAAAAGTTCATATTATCTTTTAAACCTTAGTAAGTTTTAAAACGAAACTAATACTTGTTCAAATAGATTCAACTAACGCATTAACCTTGCTTATGCTTATGCTAATAAAAATGGTGTATATTAATGCAGAAAGACGATCTACGTCTTGAAATGTGCGGCGCATTAAAACAAATGGAAAAAATAACTCGCAATATTGTTTTTACGTTATTTAAGTCCTAAATACGGCGGAGAAACGTTTAAAATTTCAAATTAAAACCGACCACTGTTGGAAAATTTGGAAAGAAATTGTGTCTAAAAGCGGCGCTTTTCAAATTCTTAAAGCGACGGCGACCGAATAAAAAGAATGGTCCTCAAGCCTCGGCTTTTCAAGTCCGGAATCAGACGAAACCCCGCGGAAAATACCAATAAGAAATCCCGCATTCTCTCCATCATACTCTTCAACTGCGGAGAATTCAGTTTTAATTTGGTGGCAGAAAAAAAACCTTCTTCTTCTTCTGAATGCTTATGTTTATATCCTGATTAGCACGATTGTTTCCCTATCACGCTATCAAAAAAAAACAAACACTCCGAAGAGAAGTTTTTCGCAATCTTGAAAAAAACCCCGGGGCCGGTCCACAGACCACAACTAACGACGCGTTTATACGTTTAGCACGTCGTTAAAGGGAGTTTTTCTATTATTTTTATGACATTTATAGGCTTTGGATATTAAAATATTTGGTGCTTCCTATTGAAATACATTTTAATTTACATTGACCGTAAAATTTTTAAAAAAATTCCATAAAAGTGAAACATTAAAAGTTCAGAACTGAATCAACAATTACGCCTACTATTTAAAATAAATACGTTAAACTACTAAAATCTAATGATTTAGGGTCGATGGAGCCTTGGGAACTTGGAGCTGGAACTTGGAGCCAAAAATAGGGAACTTGGAGCCGTAAGTGGGGAACTTGGAGCCGAAAATAAAAATCGCTAAAACGTTTACCTAAGCCTAAGCGAAACCTAAATCTAACCCCAAACCAATTTTTTCTTAAAAGCTCCAAGTTCCCATTGCTCGTGGCTCCAAGTTCCCAAAAAATTCTTATGGCTCCAAGTTTCCTGCTTGTGGCTCTAAAGACCCCGTACCAATCTAATTTGTCATATTATAATTATTAGAACGTAGCTTTTATAAAAAATACTATAGATATTAAAAATTTAGAAACAGTTAATTAAATCATGTTGTTTTCACATATTGAAGGTTAAAAATAAAGACTTATTCTGTCGTTCTTTCTTAAAATTAGAGATTCAAGGCGATTTATATTTTAAAAAAAAGCTAATTTTTGATCAAAGTCAAACAGAATCGTAAAAAACCCACATATAATAGTAAAAAAGACAATGGTATCCGATGTTTCACCCAAAGCCCTGTAAAACCACTGCACGACTTTCTTACAGTCAAATAAAATCAAAATGAAAATAAAATTAGTATGATAATAATCAATTAAAGAAAAAAATTTAGAAATACTCTAAAAAAACAAACTTGCTTTAATGAAAAAAATTAGATTGTTTAAATTATTAGAGGAAAATTATTTGTTTAATTTAAAATATTAATTTTTATTCATTAACTAAAACCTGTTGTATAGAAATTATATTATGGTTAATGAACATTAGTCAAAAAGTTTTTGGCTTTGTACTGAGACATTTTCTTAACAAAGAGTTGTGTAGGCTGCTAATAATCCACCTGCACTGGTACTTTATTATTGCCATAGGTAATTAAAAAGTAGCACTTAAAAGCTGGTAACATACGGTAGAAAGTATGTTTTTGGATTTTAATTAAATTTGTATCTGACTATATTTACTATATTGTATTTTTAACGAGTGTAAAGAACATAAAGGTAAAATCTTTTTAAAAAAGCGCACAACTCGTGTTAGTAAACTCTAGTAAACATTAAGTAAAAATAGAAGTTCCATAACAATATTTCAATAAAGTTAACTAACTTATTTATTAAAAATTCATTTAATAATTTACAAATTTATGAGAATTACTTGAAACAATTTAGCTGTAATAAAACTTCCGATTTGGACTATTTGGTTAAGTAAAATTATGTTAAATTGTGTGTTAAGTACACGTGTTTGTATGTCAGAACTTTGTTAAAACTTTTGATAATATATTAGTTTCTATATTGTTTGGGTATCTTAGTCGGCACTCTATCTGAAAACTTTCGAAAGACTAACGTTCCGCCGCTGCGCCAAAACTTCAACAATATTAACATTTTCTTTTCATTGATTTTAAATACAAATTACGGCTTAATTATATCTGGCTAACCTCGTAAAAATGTATGGGGACATAAAAGTACCAATTAAATTTGTGCGGTTATGATGTTTTTATTAAAAAATTAATAAAATATTCAAAAAATTTTTAATTTTTGCTTTTTAAAAAAATATTATAAGCTATTTTATTTATATATTTCCATTTACATTAAATGATTTTCTTTTTTTTAATTTTTATCGTCTGGTGTTTTGTCTTTATCATAATTTGGAATTTATGTTTTAAATTTTCAGAGTCAAAACAACTGTCATTATCAAGCGATTAAAGATCGATAAATCCAAAAGAGCTTAGAGCTGGATTTTGGAGCAGCAAGTGAGACAGTTGCAGCCGTATTGGGAAACCTAGAGTCTTAAGTTGAGTTTAAATTTCCAAATTCTAAGTCGCTAAAACCTATACCTAAGCTCAGGCCAATATTTATGTACATCTATGTTACCGCTTTTTCCTGCTCCAAGTTTTCAAAATTTTTCGACGATTTACGTTTTCTCTCACGGATCGAACGACCTGTATCTGTAAAACAGTTAATTTATTTTATAATGTATCTTATTTTATTAAAAAGGTTTTCGTTTCAGAACCTGCGTCAATACAACCCGGTATTTTTATACAAAGTACATCTAGAGCGCTAAAAAAACTTTTATAAAACACTACAGTAGAATTTAAAATCCACAATTTTTTTTTAAATTTGTTTCTCTGCACGTGATATTTTCTCAAAGAACGAGTGGTTACATTACCACTTATCTATTTTCACCCTGATTGATAGAATTTATCTAAGTAAATTAATACTACTAAAATAAAAATTAAGATTATAACCAATTAAGACTAACAATTAAAACAACTAATTTTATTGAAATTAAGCATTTACACTTCAACATTTATTCTTGAATCTCACTAAAATAAAATTAAAATCTGGCAATGACGTTCGCAAAGATCGAATCTCGGCAATTTTTTTGTTGAAAAACCGCGCAAGAAAGTAGAGCACAGATTTTCCTATTAATTGCGCGCCTGGGCCGGTTGTTCAACGGCGTCCTTATTTTAACGGGGTCCTTAGTTGAAGCGATCTGTTAAAGTATTTTGAGCAACCACAGATAAGGACCCCCTTATCTAAGAGGCCCCTTGAATACTTAAGGAACCCCTTATTTCACGCATTCTTCTGTTTATTGCGCGTCTTGAACACATTAGTCTTATATCTCATGAATTGAATTGAATTGAATTGAATTCATGAAATTAAATCGCGTATTAAACACATTAGTCTCATTGAACTCATGAAATTAGTACAAAAACTGCACGCAGCTCCGAGGCTCCAAGGGTTTTTCCGGAGCTCCAGGAGTCGTTTCAAATCACAGGGGAAAAACACTGGTTACTATACATTACTTTTTTACACTGTATGTATGTCTGCTTTTTTCCTATAAAACTAACTTAAGAGCAGACCACTCAGCTCAGACTTGCTAGTTCATTTTGATAACTCATTATAACCAACAAGTTAAATACAAACTGCATTCAGATTAAAATGCCCTGAATTGTTTATTTATTTATTAAAATTTGCAAATGATACAAACAAATCTCGCAATATTATAAAAACGATTGATGTTTTACAAAGCCCCAAATTCCATAAATGATTATGTCAACAAAAAAATTAACTATTTTTTTTCAAAACTAGTTACAAATAATAAAAATAGTCCCAAAATTACCGATAAAATAATTTGACACACATTTCGAGCTTAAATAAGCTTTAAATCATTTAACCCTTTGGGATTTTTTTCATTCAAAAAGTGCTGCAAATCCGCAGATGGTGTTTCGCGTCAGTGCTGCAGCGTATTAAACTTCACGTCTTGACGGTGAGCGGGCCGGAGTTTAGCACTGAGCAGCGGTGATGCGGAGTGCGTTCTGCGGATTTGCAGCCGAAAAAATTCCAAAGAGTTAAGAAGCGTACCTCCGGTGCTACCTACGCTTTAAAAGAATAAAGTTCCGGAGTATTATGTTGAAGAGTAGGAATATCACTAATAATTTTTTAATAAATTTGGAGAGCATTGTTTTTAAAGGCAATTTGATTAATTTATCGACGTTAGCAGCCAAAAATTTATGCTTGCTATATCTCAAAAAAACAAAACCCTTAGTTATACAAAACTATAGATAAATAAATTTCCGAACTAAAGGATTTGTTTGTTTTGTGCTTGTTACAACCTCGGGTTAAATCAAAAATACGAAGAAAAGTATCTTTTCGAAATCTGAAATTGGAAAAAGTTTTCGCCACATTTATGTTCCAACGGATTTAATTTTGTTGAATTATCTCCTAATATTTGTTTTTTAGTAATATTAATGCAATAAACATTTTGGTCATTGCGCGATTTACACAAAATACTGAAATAGGGGTCCCTTAAAAAATAAGTTATTTATTTTTAAAAAAAATAAGTACGGAGTTAGTTATTTTTTCCACCTTATCTCGCAATTTTAAGAGGGTCCCTTATCTTTAGCAACCCAATTTTTTTAAACCACCCACTTACCTTAAATTTAAGGGGGGCCTTAAAATAAGGACCCCCTTTAGACTTTTGAACAACCGGCCCCAGCCATGCATCATGCAAAATTAACGAACCCGTTGATTTTTTCATTGTTTTTTTAAACTTTAATCACACATGAAAATAATTGGATCACAAAGCATTAATTTGCCTAATAAAATGACTAAAAATACTAGGAAAAAATACAAAGCAACTAAGTTTTCAATATTATTTATCACATTTCTTAGAATATTTTATATTTATTTTAAAATTCTTCCATATGATCCGAAAACAAAACGGTTTAATTGGCTATCGATCAAAAATATGACTTGCGAATTTGTATTGTTAAGAATATGGGCGTGATTTATAGTTATAAATGTCATCAAAATATGGGGGCCGGCCAATCAAAGGTGGATAATACGATCATCCGGGACAAAGGTGTGACACTCGTGTTTAACAAACGCGGCCATGCAAAAGACAACCAGCGGACGGACGGGTGTCATCGTGACGGACGGGTGTCATCGTGACGAACGGGTGTCATGGTGACGAACGGGTGTCATTGTGACGGACGGGTTTCGTCGGGACGGAGGGGTGTCACGATAAATGATTTGAAAACCATGTTTCTAAAGATATTTTGTCTTGCTGACTGACTTTCAAAAACTTTTACAATTTAATACTGTAACTTTTTTTAAAACTCGAATAAGCGGTAAAAATCAAAACACACGCTGCGTTAAAACCAGAATAAAAAACGCAAATATATTATTATGCAGTATAAAATCACATTCATATAAGTTAACCAATTTAAATAAGGGCAAATTTAACCTCTTTCAATATAAACAAACCGCGAGAACAAACTAAGAAGATACATTTTTATTGATTTGACATAAAACAAATTAAATAAGTAATAATAATATTAATATGGAATAAAACAAGTAATTGTGGGCATATTAAAAAATATGCCCATAATTACTTCAAAGGACTATTTGTTTAAAAAACAACCAGGAACAAAAAAATTTTCAGTTTAGTTTAAAAATGATAAGTGAAAAAAGCAACAGAATATGACACGCAAATGTGTACAATTGTAGTTTCTTTAAAATAAATATTCGTTAGTTTCATTCGAGTTTTTTATGTAAACTGATAAAGAAATTAAATTAAACATTAATATTTAAGTTACAAATATGCCTAAACGAAAATAAAACGACTACTAAGAGATTCGAACTCAGGACTCTCAAATGCATATCCAAAGACCATACACTGCGCTACCGTAATTATGAGAGAATTCGCATAAAAACGTAATATAAACTGCTGTTTGCAACCACCGATGTTTTCAGGCAATATTTTTAGTTTTCTTTTGTGTTTTGGGGAATTTTTCAAAATAATGTAAACTGAACTTTATTTTGGATACAAACGCCGACAAATCTGCGGTTGTTTTTATAAAAATGTATTAGTTTGTATTCAGTTTTATTGTATTTTTTATTTAAAAAAATACTATTTTTAAATATGCATTTGTTGTGTTCTTTACAATCCTTTAATAAGTAAAATATAAAATATATACAAGGTTTTTTGTCATTTTGTTTTGATTTTGGGGATTTTTTTTATTTGCCACTTTATTATTTTTTTTTAAAGAAAAGGAAGAGGGATTCGACTTTATCTTTATGCCGTTAAAAACATCCAGTAAACATTTATTCCCCTTTCCTCGGTGCTCAAAATAACACCTAAATAAGTGTAGAAAAAAAACCATTAAAAACTAAAAAGATGTTTCAAAAAATGCAAAATATTATGTCAAACTACATTTAATTAAAACTAAGTGACTTATGCTCTCACCGTAAGCATATTATTCTTGTTCTTTATGCATTACATATATATTATTTTCTTGAAAATGCTGAGCTAAGTGTTCGGAAGCCAGCTAAAAAAATTAAATAAATATCTTTAGAAACATGGTTTTCAAAACATTTATCGTAACACCCCTCCGTCACGATGACCCCTCTCCGTCACGATGACACCCGTCCGTCACGATGACACCCGTCCGTCACGATGACAACCGTCCGTCACAATGACACCCGTCCGTCACGATGAGACCCGTCCGTCACGATGACACCCGTCCGTCACGATGACACCAATCAGTCACGATGACACCCGTCCATCACGATGACACCCGTCCGTCACAAT
Source organism: Microlaimidae sp. YZB2_3 (assembly GCA_030248175.1). Lineage (NCBI taxonomy): Eukaryota > Metazoa > Nematoda > Chromadorea > Desmodorida > Microlaimidae > Microlaimidae sp. YZB2_3. The sequence goes on from JASAMX010031749.1 coordinate 8,786, forward strand.
TACACCCGTCCATCACAATCACACCCCTCCGTCACAATGACACCCGTCCATCACAATCACACCCGTCCGTCACAATGACACCCGTCCGTCACGATGACACCCGTCCGTCCGCTGGTTGTCTTTGCATGGCGTCGTTTACTAAACACGAGTGTCAGAAATTTGTTCCAAAAATGATCGTATTATCCTCCTTTGGCAAAACCTATAAAAAATTACATATCTGTATGGGACTACATATTTATTTTTTAACAATAAACCTTACAGGTACAGTACACCCTGGTTCAAGTTCTTTAAAAGTGTACAAAGAAAAACGCCAAAAACGAAAAACGTATAATTTCATTGATTACGTGTTGTTCTATTTTGAGATATAGTACAATAAATTTAAAGCTCAAAAACAGTTTTTGGTCATTTAAAAAGTTTGATTATCTCACTTTATGCAATGAAATTTCACAGGAGATTAAGGGAAAAACGGGTAACGGGACTTTAGAGCCGGAGCGAGAGGTTAGGCGCTCAGTCTTTTGCTTAGGCTTAGGTTCAGGCTTAGGTTTTGCTTAGGCTTAGGTTTTGCTTAGGCTTAGGCTTTGGTTTTGCTTAGGCTTAGACTTAGAAAAAATCTTTCTAAAGCTCTTTAGAAGCTCGATTTTTTAAAAGATAGACTTGTATCTATAACTATTTCCAAACTTTCATTAAATTGTAAGAGAATCAATTTTTTTAATTATCATTTAAATTTTTTGATTTGACGCTGAAAAACCACAAATTGAACGGTCTCTTTAAAATCAGCTTTTAGCAAAATTCCCTGAGAATCAGAGATAGAGTGGTTAGATTCGGTTCTCACCGGGGCAATATTTTTAACGAAAAAAAAATTTTTTTTTATTTATAGTCTTTTTAATTAAAAAAAGTGTTCATTATTCCAGATACGTTAAATCGGAAATAAAAAATAGAATATTTTTGTAATGAATTTTTTTAATGTTTTTTTTTATTTTTAACGATTTACTGTCGATGGAGCGTTGGGAATTCGGAGCTGGAACTTAGAGCCAAAAATGGGAACTTGAAGCGGTAATGGGGAATTTGGAGCCGTGATTTGGGAACTTGGGCTATTTTTTAAAAGCACACTATTATTAAAATTTTATGATAAACTTAAGCTTTTTTTGGGGGGGGGGGGGGTTTGCTTAGGCTTAGAAAAATAATGTTTACTGTGCAATGGTGGTGTTTTGAAGACTCCCAAATATCCCAAATATTTTACTCACGACTCTATACTTAAATGTTATTGCATAAAATACCAAACTAACCTGAAAAATGGAAAATGAAACAATTGTATGTTTTTGGGTTTTAAAAGCACATTTTGTTTGTCTTGTTTTAAAGGATCAACATGTGTTCAAGTTAGTGAATTGCCTAAGGTAGGGTGGACTAAAAAAGGCAAGAAGATATTTTTTACATTTTTACTACTGAAATTTATTTTTGCAGAAGTGTTTTTTTCCAAAGATTTTATCAGGAAAATCAATTATTTTAATCAAAAGTCGACGAGAAGAATCTAAGTAAAAAAAAATGACAGCAAAAAACTGTGTAATCCGTTTCGTATTTTCATACGAGTATATGTTTTAGAAAAAAAAAAACAGTAACTAAATAACTTCTTGGCGTTCTCATTCCACTCATGATTGTTTAATATTAATTTTTTAGTTTTTTGCAAAGGCAGTGTTGCGAAGCTCTAGAGCTTTGGAGTAAGCTTCAAACATTATTATTGTTTTTTTTATTTAAAAGCCATTCTAAAAAGTGTGTAAAATGAACTTTAAAAATTTCGTTTAATTAGTATGATGTTTTTAAAACAATTTACGAAGTTTTTTTATTATTAAATTGCATTATATTTACATGTAAGAAGCAAAAATTTTATTTATAATTAAAAACGAACCGACTTATGTAACGTTTAATTGTCTACGCATAAAAACGATTAAGATTTAGTTCGGCTCGTTCGGGAACGGGACACGAGGGTACTGGATACGAGGGGCCGGTCCGCTAAACGTGTGCTGACTACGGGTGTGCATTGCCGGGAAATTTTATTTTAGCCGCGCCTTAGCTTTAGTACTATGGTCAAAAAATCGTTTAGTCTTAGCTTTAGTACTAAGCCCCAAAAAGGCTTAGTACTAAAGCATTTTAGCCTTAGCCTTTGCCAAACAGAAACATATGGACATGTTCCTAAATTTTAAAAATTACCCTCTCTAAGGTAAATCTTAGCATTGCATTGCTAAGTTTACAGTAAAAACTTAACATTAAAAACGTTGTTAACGTTTATTGAATCACGTTTTAATTTTACATTTAAAAAATATTATTTTTAGGGTTAATTTTACAGTTTTAAAGTTGGTTTTTTAACTGTATTGCAGTTTTAGCTCTAAATGTTAATAGCCGTCAAATATGCTTTCTAAAATCCATATCTAACAACAAAAACATTAAATGTTTTTGTTGGTAGATATGGTATTTAAAGGTGTGGTACCAAGTCAAAATTTTTGTCTTTGAATATGACTATTTTTTGTAAAAATTTTACAACTTCCCCCAATAGCCCACAAATTTTTTTTATCTTTGGTGGTTCAGGAAATACGACCCACAAAATCGCGTTTTTGTTTTCAAAATTCTGTACTTGAAATATTTGTAAATGAGTATAAAATTTTAAGTTATAAAAGTTTTACTGAAAAAAAGCGGTTATTTCTACTTTAATTTGATACCTTGGTTGTTAAAATTGGAGGAGCAGTATTTCTCGAGATATTGCGTTTCCCATACAAAAAACCCGCGATTTTTTTGCTAAAAATTCGTTAATTTTTGCCTACATTCTATTAAAAATAAAGTGTAGGCAAAAATGTTGGGCAAACTTGATAAAACACTGCCGTGGTTTGGTGTTTTTAACGAAACAATTGAGGGTTTTTGTTTACGGAAAACGCAATATCTCGACAAATACTGTATTAATCTTAACAATCAAGGTATCAAATTAAAGTAGAAAGTAGCCGCTTTGTAGTAAAACTTTTATAGTTTTAAATTTTAACTCATTGAAAATTCTTCAAGTACAAAATTTCTAAAAGCGCGATTTCAGGGGGTGGGGTCATATCTGCTAAACCCATAAAGATATTTTAGCGAAAAAATTTGTGTGGCCTTTTGAAGGCAGGGGTAACGTTTTCACAGAAAATCATAAAAATCGAAGACAAAAAGTTTGACTCGGTACTGCACTATTAACCGACATTTTTTATTATAAAAACGCTTACTAATAATAAATTTTACAAAATGCCGTTATGAAATAGTGAAAATGAGATTATTTAAACATTAAGCACTCAGAAACTCAAAAAAAAACTTCAATAAAGCAAAAAATTCAGTTTTTTCTAATGCTTAAACAAAAATAAGCAATACAAAAAAATAAAAATCCATACTCACAGCAGATTTAAACCAAAAGTCGCTTTAATTGTTTTAATTAGCATTATTGCTCAAATAACTCACTTATGTTACATTTAAACTAAAAATATAGTATATTCAACTTCAAGTAAGCATAGTTTTGGCAGCTAAGGGGCGGGAGGGTTTGGGTGTTTGGTTACCCGGGGTAAATTGCATCTTAAATTCTGGGAGGGAGGTTCTAGGGGGATCTTCCGTACTCGCTGGATTTTTAGGGGGGTAGACCGGGTATGGAAAATTTTGAATTCGGAATAGAAGGTAAGGGTGTTTCTGGTTTTCAAAACAAAATACTTCAGAAGCGTCTGATATAAAATTTTGCTTGGGAGTCAGGTTAAAAAAATTAAAAACTTTGTGGAGAGAACTCGATTTTTATTTAAGAGGGGGGTCCAAAATTTTGAGATTAAAGAGGGGGTAGAGGGATTCATCTTGCCCCCTTTTTCATTGATAGAAATCTCATTAAATGGTCATATTTTTGATTTGTGGAAACACTTACTATTTTTTTTGTAATTTGTCATTTTCCTGGCAAAAGCTAACGTTTTGCCAGGCCCATACCTTTTGCCGAGTTTTTGCCAGCTGATTTCAGTTTAGCCGCGCCTTAGCTTTAGTACTAAGCCCAAAAAACCCTTTAGTACTAAAGCACTTTAGCCTTAGCTTTAGTACTAATGACACCCGTAGTGCTGACTAGGTGCTAATTTAGCACGTTGTTTAAAACTCTTGATAATGTTTTAATTTTGGTGTTTTTTTCTCAAGATATCTTATGGGAATCTTTTTTTTAAATGTGATAAAATAATATTTACACAGTTTTATGCATATTTGTTTTAAATAAAAGCTAATAAAGCCTTAACCCCTAATTATGAGTTTTTTTTAACCCTCAACTTAAGATTACTGTCTTATTAGTTTGTATTTTTAACAAATATACATAAAATTAATAAAATATCAATCTATGCCATGCAGACAAAGAGTTTTATAAAATTTCGCAAGAAAAAACCCAGAAATTAAAACATTATCAAGAGTTTTAAACAACGTGCTAAGATAGCACCTAGTCAGCACGCGTTTAGTGGGCCGGCCCGAGGGTACTGGACACGAGGGTACTGGACACGAAGGTACTGGGCTTAAAAAAATTACGTTCACCACAACCTCGCAGTAAAAGCGATTCATTATGCAAGGAGGGACACGAGGGATCTCGGCACGAGTGTACTGACGAGCAAAAAAAATAACTTTCCCGCATAAAGCGGGATAAACTTATTGCATAACAATAGTTTGTTTTATTTCTTTGCAAAGAATATTAACACTGAACAATTTCCGTTTAAATGGGAGGGTTTTGACTATCTTGTTTTTATAATCTAATAAAAGCCAAGGAAAAACAAACGAACAAAAAATATAAAAAATTAGAATTGTTTATTTTTATGGTAAGCCCCAATTAGTTGAATTGGAGATTACCAATAAAGCTTAAAAATATCCTATGATAGTAAAGCCAAGTAACAGCGTATTAGCTAGGTGCTATATTACAGTAGCGCGTGGTTAGAATAGCCTTATTCATAGGTTTTCAACTACCTACCGACACTTCGCTTTGACAATGCTGATGTGTTGCCTCGAATTTAAATAATTCATTCTTATATGCTGAAAGAAAATTACTAAAAATAATTTAATATAAACCAATAATCAAAAACTTTAAACAAATAATTAAAAAACTTTAGAGTAGTAATTCATATGCATAAAATTTTTGATAAAATATCAATCAGTGAAGTTTCAAACGGATCCCCGGAGCTCTACTACACCCTACACGATTAATTTTTAAGCTTATTAGACATATAAAAATTTTTAAATTAATTTTACTTGTTTTTAGGATAACTCTTATTGTTTTTAATAAGTTTAAAAAATATTGTTTAAAGAAATATTGAAAAATAATCTATACCATTATTTTTTTTATTTTTAAGTATTTTCAATATTTTTTTATTTTTGAATATTCATGAAATTAACACAAACCGAAAATTTAGCTCCGGAGACTTTGAGAGCTCCAAAAAAAAACTGAAATACAAAGAACCTTTTTAAGCCATTCTAATACAAAATACTGGGAGATTATATAGGAAAAAAAAACCTTTTAACAAAAGTCTTTGGTTTTTACCTGCCTCCCACCTGCCTCCTACCTGCCACCATCGGAAATTTTGCTGCCTCCTACCTGCTTTCACTGTGTCTCCTACTTGCCTCCGAGGCAGTTTTAGCTGCCTCCTACTTGCCTCCTAACCTGTATATGCTTCAATATTGGAGGTACAACTACCTGCCTCCTATCTGCCTTCTCCCTGCCTCCTACCTGCCTCCTCCCTGCCACCTAGCTGCCTCCGTGACAGTTTTACCTGCCTCCTACCTGCCTCCAGTCTTCCGAAGGCAGGTTCATGAGCCGTCCTTACCGGGTTAACATAGCACATACAGTAAACCCTTTTTTGTGGGCCGGTTTTTAAACTAGACGATGCGTTCACAAGCAAAAGCTTAACCCATTGGAATATTTAATGGACATGCCATAGAATTAATATATTTATAATTATAAACTTATTAGTTTGATTCTAAGGTTTTGCTTGGTTGATTAGAGAACTGTAGTTTACAGTCCCATGGTTAAGGCTTTTTATAAGTTATATTATGATAACTTCAAAAATTTAAAAGTTTTATTGTTATAACAAAATTACACTTTTAATTTAATAGTGTAGTTTTTGGAGAATGCCGTCCGATTGGCTTAGGCAAGTTTTTAGTTTTTTTAATGCACGAAATTTTTCACATTCTTTAAATATAACTTCTTACATCTATACAACAGTTATTTCTAAGGTTTTTAAATAAAGCTTTAAAACAATAATGATATTTTAATTTTTAAACACAATAAAAATAAACCAATCATGTAAAAATACAATGTTTAATATAAACTTGAGCATAAACCAAAAAAGCGGAAAAAAATAAATATTATAATACAAAAACTAATATTGGCACCAATTTAATATGCGCGTATTTTAATTTGACGCAGCCCAAGGAACGATTATTGGTGTGAGAGTTTCTGTTCAAGCGCCGAGAAATAAATTTAATTAAGCCGAATCCGAAATACGTAATAACGAAAGAACGCGTCCAAGTCGAAAGAAAATGGTTCCGTTTGTAGCTCCTTTATCGGGAGTTCCCGTTGCAATTGTCCCAACAAAATGTGTTCAAAGGCAGTCGTTTTGTTATAAATTGTGAGTTATAATAATATAACACAAGCTGCAAAACAAAGTATATAAAAATAAATCATTAGAAAAGAATTTGATATTAGATTTGACTTATTATGTCGTACTGTAAAAATTTTGAATTTGTTTAAGCGCGGATTTCTCTTATTATCAGGTTTCCAATCGACAGAAACAAAACATTTTTTGCCTTATGACGCAGCTTTTAATTAAAAAAACAAATCATGATTTTTTATATATGACTTTTTATTTGATAAGTTTTTGATAGCTTTTTTCTCGAAACTTCGCAACGCTTAATTTTTTTTTTAAATGTCAAGAAAAAAAATCAAAAATACTAGCCTATTTCTGATAAAAACAAATCGGAAAAATGAATTTACAAAATTGATGGTGACGTGATGACTGCTTATTTCGAAAATCGAAAATAAGAAAAAACATATAATATATTAAAAAGTTTGCTAAATGTATATAATTTCGTTAACTACATTTATTTGGATAATTAAAATTGTATTCGGATAATAAATTAATAAATTAAATGTATTTGAATAATATATGAAATAAAATTAGTGCTGTAATATATTGTGATTTTTTTTCTGTTTTTTCGCTTTTTATAAAAAAAATTAAGTAAAACTTTATTCCTGTTTAGAAGTCTTTTTAAAATGCTCTAAAATACAGTAACAAATATAAAAATTAAATAAAGCTATAAGTAAAGGTAAAAAAATGGGTTTTAAAAAAACTAAAGTCTCCGTAGAAAAATCTGTACTGAAAAAGTTAGGTGGGCATATGTCTCTAACATTACAATTGATTAATACAAAAGATTTATTAGTGTATGGAAATTAACATTATCTTCAAATTTATAAAGCTATTGCCTATAAATATATTTTTTTGTTAGTAAAATGTGCTCGATTAGCAATTTTTTTAATCCAAATCACTTTTGTAAAAACACATTACGTATTGTAACAAATTGTGAGCAGCATCACATTTTCCGAAATTTCATGTTTTATATCTTGTTTTCGGAAAACTCGTTTTTTTTTAAAAAAAAATCTAGTTTTGGTTCAGTCACAGTTAGCTTTTAAATGACAATTTTTTCTATCTTTTAAAATATTTTTATAAAAACATTCAGTGAAAAAGTGCAACATGAAAGCTAAATAATTGTTTGCCAATAACTTGAACGCGAGTTTTACGCTGGTCAAAATCCATTGTTCTAAACGGAAGTAATCCCGCCACGTCAGGATTTTAAGGACCCTAAAATGTCATATAGTATTCGTGATCACGTCATATATGTTTTGCTCTGTGAGAATGGTTGTGGGCGAAGCTAATAAAATAAATTTTAGCCAATTAGTGCTATATTAATCTCCAATGGATGTAAGATCTCCTTTTTTATAGGCACTAATTGGCTAAAAGTGATTCTATAACGTTATAACCCTGTAAAGAATATTAACACTGATCAATTTCCGTTTAAATGGGAGGGTTTTGACTACTGTGCGCGCACAAAGGGTCGCAGCATAAAGGGATGTCTAATTACGCGGCAGCACCTGTTTAAAATTCATTTTTTTAGCATATTAGCATTCTTTTAGCCATATTCGCCCCTGCATTTTGAAGCCCCGTTTTGCCGTTGCTCCTCCCACAAACATTCCCACATGGCAAAACATATATGACGTGATCACGAATACTATATGACATTTTGAGGGTCTTTAAAATCTTGACGTGTTTATCCAGGGAGGTAAAAACTTAAATTTTTGAATTAGGTAAAATATGAGAGATAAAAAACAAATAGGGCTATTTTTCCGAAAAAAACACTCTGCAACGGAAAATAGTATTTATAAAAAGTTTGTAAGTACGCATAGCAAAAGCTTAGGCTCCAAAAAACTAAAAAGCCAGACTATGAATTTATTTAATTTTTATTATAAATCAGGTGTCCCATTGCCAAGGTATTCCTTCTTTAACCTCGAGGTTCGTCGTCGGTATTTAATACCAACATTTTCGTGCCGATTCTAATTATCTACGCAAGCAAGTTCATTCAGTTAATTAATAAGTTCCAACAACACTCATCGTCTTCAAGTCAATTTAAATTGCTCGATTTATTAAAACAGATATTATTAAACTTTTATCAAATTTAGTTACTGATATGAAAATAATAAAATCCCACTAAAGTTCGTTTTGACATTTAAAATGCCATAATATTCTGCTGGAATATTCCGTACACGTAGAAACCGAATATGAGAAGAATATTATCGGTAAATCTATTGGCTCGTACGGGGCCAAAAGATTAGCTTCGCAATTGAACCTCGTTTTCCAATACAAGAAAAAGATGTAATCTTGCTTTTAATAAATTGGTAGGAAAATTTTTTTTCTGATTTTTTATGGGCTCCACGTAACTTAACTAGCGTAATAATTCCTTCAACGTTTGACTTTAACGTACAAAAGATTTTGTGATTAAAAATTTAATTTAATTTGACACTTTGACAATTTGGCCTTAAGTTGTTTTTCTGAGCCTAAACGAAACCTAAAACAAAACTAAATTGAGTTTTTTACTAAAAAACCTATATTTTCTGTAATATCTTTTGTTGAACTGAAAAATAGATATATAGAGAATCACGACGGTTAATTCGATGTACACAAAGGTCTCGAGAAGAATTTAAAATAATTTGTATAAAACCGGAAAAAATGAGGAAGAAAAAAGTATTTGCAACCAGCTGTTTTTTAGAATAGTTTTTTTATGTTTAATTGTTATTTTTGGGTATAATGATTTTTTTTTGTTAAACAAAGTCATATACAAATTCTTTTAAATCTTCTCAAGACCTTTGTTTAATTGAAATAACTGTCGTGATTCTGCATTGTTTGGTTAGGGTCACGGTACGGAGTCTTTAGAGCAACAAGCAGGGAACTTGGAGCCCTTAAAAAACATTTGTTTTGGTCATAGATTTAAACTTCTCTTACGCTTATGTAAACGTTTTAGCGATTTTTACTTTCGGCTCCAAGTTCCTAACTTACGGCTCCAAGTTCCTCAATTACGAGTCCAAGTTCCCAACTTACAGCTTTAAGTTCCCAACTTACAGCTTTAAGTTCCCAACTTACAGCTTTAAGTTCCCAACTTACAGCTTTAAGTTCCCAACTTACAGCTTTAAGTTCCCAACTTACAGCTTTAAGTTCCCAACTTACAGCTTTAAGTTCCCAATTTACGGCTCCAAGTTCCTTAATTACGAGTCCAAGTTCCTTATTTTTATCTTCAAGTTCCTTATTTTTATCTTCAAGTTCCCTCGGCTCCGTTGACGCTAAATCAGTGCTCACCCAACCGTTCGTGACTACAAATAAATTAAAGAACCAATTCATGATTTCTGTAAAAAGAGACTTTATCAAGAAAGTGTATTCTATCAAGTCACAGTATTCTATAAAGGTGCATTTTTAGTTACGAAGTCTTTTAGAGTTGCCTTGATGGTTATAATTAAAATTAAAGCTTGTTTGAGACATGGTGAAAAGGCAAAAATAGAATAAAGATTTTATTTCCAACGTTTCAATCCGTTAAAACAGATCTTCTTCATCAGGGTCTAAAACTTTAATTTTAGAGGTGCATTTTGTTGTGTAAAATTTTTCGCTGCATTTAAATCATAAATACAATTCTCTGCAACAGCACAGCCAGCCTTTCACTATTTTCATAAATTGTTATACACTATCAACTTCTATCGTTCTTGCTTCTATACACTCAAATACACAGTTGACAGAACGAGGTTAAAAAACAATTCCGGTCATGCCTGGTACCTAAGAAATTGTACAGATCTTTGTTTCCTTACTTTACTTTAAGAAAACGTTTTGGCTAGGCATTATAAAAATGTTTTTCTGCAAAATTAAGAAAGTAGACACATAAAAAGGCACATAAATTTTAGTATTTACTTGGTTAAAAGTTGTATTTTTGTACAAAAGTTCTCAGATGTTTCATTAAAAGAGTATGTTACTTTATGGGTACAGTTTTTGTATCAAAGTTAAATCATTTTTTTCGAAATCCTTTTGAGTTGCCTTAAGTGCCATAAGTAGATGAAGAATGTGCTGTTTGCATGGCTACTAGGCAATTTTTAAAACTTTATTAAAATTCCAGCGTTTCGATACCGATAAAACACGGGTCTTTGACCGGGAAATTTAACGTAAATGGGTAAAAACTTATGTTAAACGTAAGTGGGTTTTACCCACTTACGTTAAATTTACGGGGACGAACCAGTTGTATCGGTGTGCTCAATAGTGTTGTTACAGTATTACTGAGGTCTAAATACCAACGAATTATAACACTCATTTTAGTTCCAGTACTATACTGATACTATACTGTATTAAAATTTCAGTTTGACAAAATACTGGTACTGGTACTGGAAAAAAATCAGGAAGTTAGAAAATAATGGTACTCGAACTGATTTTGGTTTTATTCAGGTACCAATACCAGTATTGATAAGCAGGTTTAACGCAAAAAGTATCAACTGGTGTTTTTGCAACAAATATGGAAAATATTGAAATTTCACCCCAAAAAGCAGAAAAAATGTTCTGATGTTGAATTTCATTTTAATATTATTGCAATATATTATATAAAGAACACTTAAATTTAAGATGTGTAACGATTTATAGAGTTTAAGGTATAACAAATTTTTTTAACAAACTTTCCTATAAAAAAATAATAAGTTCAATTTTGCCACAAAACGTTTTAAGATATTCCCTGGTCAATTTTGCTTGTTTTGATAATATATATTTAGTTTTCTTATTTTTTATATAAATAATATTTTGCATCAAAAATTAAAAAAAACATTATTTAGAAAATTGACACGAGGATTTAAATAACCTACTCCTAAATTGAAATAAACAATGCCAAATTAAAATTGCCAACTCTAAAAACCTAAATTTAACCTTTTTATTTAAAAACAATTAAATTTAGAAATAAGGCCCAATTTTTTTAATTGATCTTTACCCAAGATAAACTCCTGCATAAACTTTTGAATGGATGTTTAAAAAACAAATGTTTAAATATTTAAAATAAAATAACAGTTGCGACCACAACATGGCCCTAGTTGGTTTTAATTTTTCACAAATGAAAACGTTGAAGATGGTTTGTTGGGTTCCTGAATCTTTTTCTTTAATAAAAACGGAAAACAAAAAATTGTGGGAAGAACGCAAAAAGCCCACCAATCATTTTACTATACCGATAATAAAGAATATTATTATTAATCACACAAAAAATAATGTATGAAATAAAGGAAAATACTATAAATGTGCATAGTAATTTTAAAATTAAACATGTGATGAAAAAACACGTTTAAGTCTAACACCTAGGCTATTAAAAAATTTTCTCCAATAACTCATTGTAAAAAAACTGTACATTTAAAACAATGAGTAATTTATTCATTAATAAAAATACTGGTACTGGAATTAATACTAGTACTAATTTCTAGAATACTGGAATTAAATTTAGGTTTTTGAAAAAAATACTGGTACTGTACTCGAAATAAAATTTGAGGTAGGGATAGTACTGGTACTGTACTGCAACTAAAATAAGGACGGTACTTTTACTGGTACTGTACTGGAATATTTTTGGACAACCAGCATAGTACTGGTACTGGTACTGGAATAAAATCTGAGTACTGTAACAACACTAGACTGTCGAAACGTTGGAATTTTAATAAAGTTTTAAAAATTGCCTAGTAGCCATGCAAACAGCACATTCTTCATTTAATCATTTTGGACATCCAAACTGTACATTGAGGAGTTCCAAAATATCTCAAACTTTCACCAAATAAAAGTAAAGCACAAAATTCTGCAAAATCGGTTAGCGCAAATGTATGAATCGCCAAATTTAGTACTATTCAAATCTAGCACCTAATGTGCCAGTGAACAAAATTTATTTGCAAAAACAATAAAATCTCCTAATACCTTAGGACATTTTGCATTGGGTTTTGAACCTCAGGCCATTTAAGCAGACGCAGTTCTGGAGCTTAGAGATCAGCTCTTTAAAAATTTTTTATTTCCATTTTAGGGCTATTTTATTGTTTTAAAGTGTGTTGAAAAAAATTAGTTTACATAAAAAATTTTTAAAAAAATAATTGACGGCATTACTTATTAATCCTTCATGCAATTAGTACTAAAATAGGGTGGAGCTCCGCTCCTCGGTTCTGGAGTTTGAAGTTTTGGGTAACATCATAAACAAACACATACAGTAATACTAATGGTAAATTTCGTGGCATGACAAAATAATTACACAAACAGACACGTGTAATGCGCGTTACAGTACTCAGATTTTATTCCAGTACAAGTACCAGTACTATGCTGGTTGACAAAAAAATTTCAGAACAGTACTAGTAAAAGTACCGTCCTCATTTTAGTTGCAGTACAGTACCAGTACTATCCCTACCTCAAATTTTATTTTGAGTACAGTACCAGTATTTTTTCAAAAACCCAAATTTAATTTCAGTATTCTAGGAATTAGTACTAGTATTAATTCCAGTATTAGTATTTTTGTAATAATTAAATTACTTATTGTTTTAAATGCAGAGTTTTTTTACAATGAGTTAATTAGAGAAACATTTCTAATAGCCTAGGCATTAGACTTAAAAATATTTTGGAACCCATGTTTAATTTTACAAATTACTATCACATTTTAGTGTTTTCCCTTTATTTAGCATAATTTTTGTGTGATTAAATTATTATCAATATAAAAACCAGGTAGGGGTTTTTTGCGTTCTTCCGCAATTTTTCCTCATGTTATTTTATTTTTTTAAACATTTAAACAATTTTATTTTTTAAAGATTCATTCAAAATTTTTTGCAGGAGTTTATCTTGGGTAAAAATTAATTAAAAAAAATTGAGGCCTTATTTCTAAATTTATTTTTTTTAATAAGAGGTTAAATTTTGGTTTTTACAATTGCCAATTTTGATTTGGCATAGGTCATCTCAATTCAGGCAGTAGGTTATTTATATCCTATGTCAGTTTTCTGAATAATGTTTTTTTTTTATTTTTAACGCAAAATATTATTTACATGAAAAATAAGAAAACTAAATATATATTATCAAAAAAGCAAAATTGAATGGAAAAGTATGTAAGAAAACATCTCAGAATGTTTCGTGTCAAAATTGAACTTAATACTTTTTTATAGGACAGTTTGTAAAACAAATTTGTTATTCTTAAACTGTATAATAGTTACACCCAGTTTAAATTTAAGTGTTCTTTTTATATAATATATTGCAATAATATTAAATTGAAATTCAACATGCGATTTTTTTGCTTTTGGGGGTGAAAGTCAATATTTTTCCATTTTGTTGCAAAAACACGGCGTTAATTTTGCTCCTTGCTGCCAATATAATTATTGGTACCCTGAATAAAACCAAAATCAGTTTCAAGTACCATTATTTTCTAACTTATCAATTTTCCAGTACCAGTACCATATTTTTTGTCAAACTGAAATTTTAATACATATATATCCGTATACAGTACTGAAAACTAATATTATTGGAAATTGTTGGAGTACCAGTACCAGTAATACTGTAACAACACTATTCGACACCGATAAAACAACGGGTCTTCGTCCGGGAAATTTAACGTAAGTGGGTAAAACCCACTTACGTTTAACATAAGTTTTTACCCATTTACGTTAAAAAATTTCTGAATTTCCGGACCCATATTTATCGTATCAAAACGTGGAATTTTAATAAAGTTTTAAAAATTGCCTGGTGGCCATGCAAACACACATTCTCATCCTTATGGCACTTAACTGGGAAAGGATTTCAAAAAAAAATGGGTTAAGACTTGAGAATCAAACTGTACCCCATAAAGTAACATACTCTTTTAAAGATTTCTAGAGAGAGCTTTTTGTACGAAATGCAATACTAAAATTTATGTGCCTTTATGTGTATACTTCTTAATTTTGCAGAAAAAACATTTTTATGATGCCTAGCCAAAACGTTTCCTTAAAAGTAAAGAAAAGTACAATTTCTTAGGTACCAGGCATGGTTCGGGAATATTTTGCTTCGTTCTGTCAAGTATGTATTTGAGTGTATAAAGGGTTCAATTTTAAATATATATTTGCCAGAGAATTGTATTTTATGATTTAAATGTTCCGGCAAAACTTTACACAACAAAATGCACCTCTAAAATTAAACTTTAACCCCTGATGAAGGAGAGGATCTGTTTTAAACAGATTAAAACATAGAAAATTGAAAAATCTTTATTCTATTTTTGCTTCCACCATGTATCAAACGGAACTTTAATTTTAATTATAACCATCAAGGCAACCTAAAAGACTTCATTAACTAGAATACAGCCTTTTTATAGAATACTGTGACTTGAATCAAATTGCACTTTCTTGATAGAATTCTCTTTTTACAGAAATGCATGAATTGGTTCTTTGATTTATTTTGTAGTCACAAAAAACATTTGGTGAGCGCGGTAATTTAGGCCAAAAAATTTCAGCCCAAAAAGGAACTGAAGATAAAAATAAACTTGGAGGATAAAAATAAGGAACTTTGGACTGTAGATTGGTAAGGGACAAAAACCGTAAATTGGGAACTTAAAGTCTAAGTTGGGAAACTTAAAGCTGTAAGTTGGGAACTTAAAGCTGTAAGTTGGGAAAACTAAACTAAACTGTAAGTTGGGAATTTAAAGCTGTAAGTTGGGAAGTTTAAAGCTGTAAAAAAAGTTTTTTGGACTCATTGAGGAACCAAAGCCGTAGTTAGGAACTTGGAGCCGAAGTAAAAATCGCTAAAATTGTTTAAGCGTAAGAGGAGTTTAAATCTATGACCAAAACAAATGTTTTTTGAGGCATTTTACTTTTGTCAATTAAACAAAAAGTTCTTAGAGAAGATTTAAAGAATTTGTATATAGTTATTTAACGAAAAAAAAATCAGTTATACCCAAAAATAATTAAACATAAAAAAAAAACTATTCTAAAAAAACAGCTAGTTGCAAATATTTTTTTCTTCCTCATTTTTTCAGTTTTGTACGAATTATTTAATTCTTCTCGAGACCTTTGTGTACTATATATATTTTTGCCAGTTAGACAAAAGATATTACAGAAAATATAGGTTTTTTAGTAAAAAACTCAATTTTGGTTTTTTATTTTAGGTTTCGTTTCGACTTTAAAATACTCCAAAATATAGAATAAATTAAATTTTTTAATCACAAAATCTTTTGTTAAAGTCGAACGTTGAAGGAATTATTACGCTAGTTTACATGAAAACCATAAAAAATCAGAAAAAAAAATTCCTCACGAGTTCCTAAAAGCAAGATTACATCTTTTTCTTGTATTGGAAAACGAGGTTAGGATGCGAAGCTAATCTTCCGTCGAGCCAATATTCTTCTCATATTCGGTTTCTACGTGTACGGAAAATATCCACAGGATGCTTAGTGCGCAAGTTTCAAATGTCAAAACAAACTTTAGTGGATTTTTATTATTTTCATATATCAGTAACTAAATTTGATAAAAGTTTAAATAATTATCTGTTTTAATCGAGCAATTTAAATTGGTTGAAGAATTGGAACTTAATTAACTGAATGGAACTATTTTGCGTAGATAATTCGAGAAGTCGGCACGAAAATTGTTGGTATTAATACCAAAAAACAACAAACCTCGAGGTTAAAAGAAAAGGAATACCTTGGCAATGGGACACCTGATTTATAATAAAAATTAAAATGAATTCATAAGTCTTACTTTTAACTTTTTCCAAAGCCTAACCCCCAGCTATGCGTACTTACAAACTTTTTTCTGAATACTATTTTTTTTTTTTTTTTATTTTTTCGGAAAAATAGCCCTATTTTTTGTTTATCTCTCATATTTTACCTAATATTAAAACGTATTTTATCCCCTCCCTGGATCAACGCGTCCGAGATTTTTAAAGACCCTCAAAATGTCATATAGTATTCGTGGGATCACATCATATATGTTTTGACATGCAAAAATGTTTGTGGGAGAGGGGCAGACGGCAAAACAAAACCTCAAAATGCAGGGGTTCAAACTGGCTAAAAGAATGACTAATATGCTAAAAAATGAATTTTTAAACAAATACTGACACATAATTAGACATCCCTTTATGCTGCGACCCTTTGTGCGCGCACAGTAGTCAAAACCCTCCCCATTTTAAACGGAAATTGATACATTGTTAAAATTCTTTACAGGGTTATAACGTTATAGAATCACTTTTAGCCAATTAGTGCCTATAAAAAAGAAATCTTACATCCATTGGAAAAAGATGTGGCGCTAATTGGTTTTTTTTTTTTCAAAAAGCTTTACCACAACCATTCTAAGGGGCCGAGAAAAACGTATATGACGTGATCCACAAATAATATATGACATTTTAGGGTACCTAAAAATATTGACGTGGCGGGATTACTTACGTTTAGAACAATGGATTTTGACCGGGCGTAAAACTTCGCATTTATTTTATTGGCAAACAATTATTTAGCTTTCATGTTGCACTTTTTCAGCTGAATATTTTTATAAAAATATTTTAAAAGATGGATTCCCTCCATTCTAACTGTGACTGAACCAAACTAATTTTTTTTTAAAAAAAAACGAGTTTTTCAAAAAATATAAAACGTGGAAATTTCAAAAATACTCACAATTTGCTACAATACGTAATGTGTTACAAAAGTGATTTGGATTAAAAAAAATTGCTAATCGACACATTTTTACTAACAAAAAATATATTTTATAGGCAATAGGCTTTATAAATTTGAAGATAAATATTAATTTCCATACACTAATAAATCTTTTGTATTAATCAATTGTAATGTTAGAGAACAAGTCACCTAACTTTTTCAGTACAGATTTTTCTACGGTAAAACTGTTTTTTTAAAAAATTCATTTTTTACCCTTACTTAGCTTTATTTAATTTTTATATTTGTTACAGTATTTTAGAGCGTTTAATTTAAACAGGAATAAAGTTTCTTAATTTTTTTATAAAAAGAAACAGAAAAAATCACAAATATATTACAGCACTAATTTTATTTCACCTGTAATTTCAAATACATTTAATTTATTAATTTATCCCGGATACCAATTTTTAATTATAGAATGAATGTAGTTTAAAAACGAAATTCTGTACATTTAGCAAAGTTTTTAATATGATTATATGTTTTTTCTATTTTCGATTTTTCAAAATAGCAATTCGTAGCGTCACCATCATTTTGTAGATTTATTTCCGATTTGTTTTATCAGAAAATAGCTAGTTCTTTTTGATTTTTTTCTTATAATATTTTTTCAAAAAAAATTAAGCGTTGCGACTACACTATAAAAAACTTATCAAATAAAAAGTCATATATAAAAAATAAGTGATTGTTTTTTTAATTAAAAGCTGCGTCATAAGGCAAAAATGTTTTGTTTCTGTCGATTGGAAACCTAAAAATAATAAGAGAAAATCCGCGCTTAAATTCCAAAAATTTTACAGTTATTACGACATAATAATAAATATAATATGAATTCTTTTCTAATGATTATTTTTATATACTTTGTTTTGCAGCTTGTGTTATATTATTATAACTCACAATTTATAACAAAACGACTGCCTTTGAAGTTTGTTGGATTAGGACAAAAACTTTCCCGATAAAGGAGCTACAAACAAAACCGTTTCAGAGCTCAAAAAATATCAGTTTCTACGTTTATTTTCGGATTCGGCTTAATTAAGAATTATTTCTCGGCGCCTGGAGGTACACCCAATAATCGTTCCTTGGGGCTGCGTCGCACAGTATAAATTGGTGCCAATATTAGTTTTTATTTTTTGCCGCTTTTTTGATTTATGCTCAAGTTTATATTAAACATTGTATTTTTACATGCGATTAGTTTATTTTTATTGTGTTTAAAAATTCAACCTGTCATTATTGTTTTAAAGCTTATTTTAAAAAACCTTAAAAATAACTGTTGTATAAATGTAAGAATTATATTTAAAGAATGTGAAAATTTGCATACAGTTAAAAAAAAAAATTAAAAACTTGCCTAAGCCAAATCGAACGGCCTCTCCAAAAACTACACTATTAAATTGGAAGTGTAATTTTGTTATAACAATAAAACTTTTAAATTTTTGAAGTTATCCATAATATAACTTGTCAAAAAGCCTAACCATGGACTGTAAACTACAGTTTCTCTAATAAACTTTCCGAGCAAAACCTTTAAAATCGAACTATAAGTTTTATAATTATAAATATTAATTCTATGGCATGTCCATTAATTGTTCCAATGGGTTAAGCTTTTGCTTGTGAACGCATCGTCTCATTTTAAAAACCGGCCCCACAAAAAAGGGTTTACTGTATGTGCTATGTTAACCCGGAGCGCGGCTCATGAACCAGAAGACTGGAGGCAGGTAGGAGGCAGGTGTGAATTGGGTCTCGTGGCAGGAGGGTGGGAGGCAGGGAGAAGGTGGGTGGGAGGGTGAGTGTACCTCCAAATATTGAAGCATACAGGTTCCAGGAGAATGAAGGCAGGTAAAACGGAGGCAAGTGGAGACACAGTGAAAGCAGGTAGGAGGCCAGCAAAATTTCAGATGGTGGCAGGTAGGAGGCAGGTGGGAGGCAGGTAAAAACCAAAGGCTTTTGTGTTGAAGGTTTTTTTCCCCTTGCATCTCCCAGTATTTTGTGTATTTAGAATGGGCTTAAAAGGTTCTTTGTATTTTCAGTTTTTTTTTTGGAGCTCTCAAAGTATTCCGGAGCTAAATTTTTCGGTTTGTGTTAATTTCCATGAATATTTCAAAAATAAAAAAATATTGAAAATACTAAAAATAAAAAAAATAATGGTATAGATTATTTTTCAAATATTTCTTAAACAATATTTTTAAACTTATAAAAACAATAAGAGTTATCCTAAAAAACAAGTAAAATTAAGATTTGAAAATTTTTTATATGTCTAATTGGCTTTAAAAATTAATCGTGTAGGCATAAGTAAACTTTGCGGGGTCGGTTTGAAACTTCACTGATTGATATTTTTATCAAAATTTTTATACAAATTACTATCTCAAAGTTTTTAATTATTTGTTTAAATTTTTTGATTATTGGTTTATATTAAATTATTTTTAGGTAGTTTTCTTTTTGCATGATTATTTAAAGAGCAACACGTGGCGAGTTGTAGCGAAGTGTAATTAGGTAGTTTGAAAAGTGAATAAGGCTCCTCTAACCACGCGTTATATTAATATAGCACCTAGCTAATACGCTGTTCTTTCTATCATAGAGCA
>JASAMX010031750.1:0-28048 GCA_030248175.1 Microlaimidae sp. YZB2_3
ATTCAAACAAAATTTTGTTTGTTTGATTGTTTTGAAGTTGCATACCATTTGATTCGATGTGTGACAATTCATTCGATACAGCAATGTCAAAAGAGTTATTTAATCGCAACAATAGAATAAAAAGCTACTAAAATGTTTTATAAGTTAAATTTTTCATACCTTACCATTTAAAACATGCAATTGCTTAAACTATTATAAAGCCGAATTAGAATTTAAGGATTTTCCTAAACAGTTTTTGGTTTATTGGCTATTAAATAACTCGTATTACGGTGTAAAAAGCGTTATACAAGTTTCTAAAAATAAAATAAATGTTTATTTTAATATCTTAGTGAAAATGGGATTTTAAACGATGAAAATACTAAACCTGTATATTCTTTAATTGAAAATTACATGCATTTATGGTTTATAAATTTTGGTTCTGTTCTATCTGCGTTCAAATATTGAGAATATTAGACATAAAGAAAAGAAAAAAAATGGAATAATAAAAACAGATACATATTCACAAGACTTTAATTTTAAAAGTTAATCTTTCACAAAATTAATCCTGTAAAAAAATCTTGTAAAACATGTATTATTACATTTATATATGCCGCGGGTACAAATAATGCTTCAAACTAATAAAGTTTAAAAAACATCAATGCCTCATACAGATTTTTAATGCCATTTTCTAAAAAAAAGAATAATATTTTAATAATTTTTTTGTCATTGGTAATGTTTTGCGTTTGCGTCGGCAAACCAAATATAATTTTTGTAAAAACAATCTAAGACAGTAATGTCACTTCAACTAAAAAAACATGTGGATAGAGTATAATACGTCAAACAATAATAATACAAATTAAAATTTTAAAATAAAGTTTTTTTAAATTTTTTATGAAGAACCAACGTGATTTAAAAACTTAATTCGTAAATTGAGTGAGTAAATTTGCAATAATTTGTTATACAACCATATCACTTTAATTTTACATACAAAATAGTGCAAAATTACTAAGGATATGTCATTCTAAAAATAAAATAATAATGAATGATATGGTAAGTAGACGTGAAGGTTTACCAGTATTTTCTTCTAATTAAAAAATAGGAATTTTTAAAGAATCCAGTAACTAATTTTAAAGATATTAGAAGTATATTTTTCATTTTTTCATTCAAATAGGATTTATTTCGATTTTCCTACGTTTAATTATATCTGACTGACGTCTTAAAGTTGTATAAGAACATAAAAAACCTAAAAAAATTGTGGGGTTATGATGTAAAAAAAACAGATTAGAACGCAAAAACATTTTAAAATTCCGTCTTTTTATAAAATATACAAAAAATAATACATTTTAGCCCTTAAAATTTTAATTTTAGTTCTAAATTGAGTTTTTTTCAAAATAATTGTTTAAATATGATTTTAATCTTTAATTTTAAACGGCTTTTATTTTAAAATTTTGAAGTATGATGTTGTTAATAGACGATTCAATACTACCTTTTGTCAACGTCAGCTGGGTTTGATTTGCCTGTAAATTAAAAAAAAACCTTTCGTGTTTTTTGTCAGAACATCTTATAATGCAAATGATTGTTGCCTTTATTCTGTGGAACGATTGTATTCCAGTGTAAATTTGGTAGTTTAGTTTTGTGGTTTTTTTTTATTTTAGTTTTTGTTCCTTTTTTTGCGCATTCCTATAGTTTTGTTTTTCGTTCAGTTCTCTAGTACATGAATTATAATTCTCTAGTCACTAATTATTAATTAATGATAACTTCGGATATATGGAGCTCTAGGTTAGTGATGGGCGGAACTACGGAACCCTCGAACATTGGAACCAGAACCAGAACCGGAACATAGATTTTCCAAAAATCCGGAACAGGAACCGGAACCAAAATTCCAAATTTTGCCCGGAACATCCGGAACCCGGAAACGGAACTGCCTATCACGCTGTGAAACCCCCGGAACACCGGAACGGAACATTTTCCAAAAATCCGAAATAGAATCCGGAACCTGAATTGAGAGTTTCCAAATATCTGGAACAGGAACCGGAACCGGAATTCCAAATTTTGCCCTGAACATCCGGAAGCCGGAACCGGATTATTATTATTATTATTATTATTATTATTATTATTATTATTATTATTATTATTATTATTATTATTATTATTATTATTATTATTATTATTATTATTATTATTATTATTATTATTATTATTATTATACATGAAAATACAAGAATACATGAAAATTATTTATTAATTTTGATGTATTTTTGATATTATTAGTAATCTATATATAAATAGACGTAATGTGTGTGTGTGTGTGTGTGTGTGTGTGTGTGTGTGTGTGTGTGTGTGTGTGTGTGTGTGCGTGTGTGTGTGTGCGTGTGTGTGTGTGTGTGTGTGTGTGTGTGTGTGTGTGTGTGTGTGTGTGTGTGTGTGTGTGTGTGTGTGTGTGTGTGTGTGTGTGTGTGTGTGTGTGTGTGTGTGTGTGTGTGTGTGTGTGTGTGTGTGTGTGTGTGTGTGTGTGTGTGTGTGTGTGTGTGTGTGTGTGTGTGTGTGTGTGTGTGTGTGTGTGTGCATGTGTGTGTGTGTGCGTGTGTCTGTGTGTGTGTGTGTGTGTGTGTGTGTGTGTGTGTGTGTGTGTGTGTGTGTGTGTGTGTGTGTGTGTGTGTGTGTGTGTGTGTGTGTTTGTTTGTTTGTGTATGTCTGTGAGTCTGTCTGGTAACGGGCCAGAAGAGCCATGGGACGTTAGAGCTAGGTACTAAAGAGCCGGAAAAAAGGAGACTTAAGAGTCAAGCTGCGCGAACGAAAGGGACCAAAGAGCCAAATGGGAGATAATTATGAAAAACACAAAAGAGCCAATAGGTTAGAGAGTTGGACTTAAGAGCCTGACTTTTTAGGACCAAAGAGCCAGAAAAAAGGGACTTTAGATCCTTTGACGGGGCTTTGTTTTTAATAACGTTATAAGGCGTAATTTTCTAAATAAACATATTGGAGAGAACTTATTCTATATTTTTTATTATACTTTAACAAGTTTGCTATTGCAACACACTACAATAAACTTTATTTTTATTAAGTTGTTTCGAATGACTCGAATTTTTATGCGTTTTTTACGAATAATTTGTTTTCTTAATAATTCATAGATCTATAGATTTTCTTGATTGTATTTCTTATTGGCCAAATAAAATAAAGCTCAATTTTTTTTGTAAATTTAATTTTTTTTTTCAAAACTTATTTAAAACGCTAAAAATACAAATAGAATAATTTTAAAAATATTTCAAGCTTTTAATAAGCTTACAATTGATCATTTTAAGGGCAAAGCTCAGGAACTCCCTACGCTTTAAATGGTCAGAGTTTCGGAGCATGATATTGGAGGTTGGGAACATCACTTATTAAATTGTGTTTAATATTTGAAAATTTGTAATTTTGTCTAACACGATAGTCAAAACCCTCCAATTTAAACGGAAATTGTTTATAGTGTTAATATTCTTTACAAAATTATAACGTTATAGAATGACTTTTGGCCAACTAGTGCTTATGAAAAAGAAGGAGATCCTTCATCCATTGTAGTATTTGTATTACATATTTGTATGTCTGTATGTCTGTCTGTGTGTTCCCTAACTCCTTCCTAACCATCCAACGGATTAAGGTGAATGAGGAATTGTTGGATGCTTATACCCCAGAGAATGTCGTAAGGGGGTTGAAATTTTGAAACAACTTACATGGACATCTTTATACTGGACAATGGGGGTACCAAAGGGGGAACCTTATGGGTTTTGGAACTTAAAAAAATTTTTGTCTAGGAATTGGCTTAAACTTATTGGTAAGAGTAATTAGCCAATGTAAAACAAGAATACTATGTGTTTTTTTTTGGAAAAAAGAACATGGACATTTTTATACTGGACAAGTTTTTTCACTAAAGAAAAGAATGACCTTGCTCTCCAACCACAAAAGAGATTAGGCTAAGTGAGATATCATTAGCTTACAGTTCGGAGAATATGATAAGAAGGGTGAAAATTAGAAAAATTTTGCATGGACATCTTAACTTGGATAACACATTTCCACAAAAAGGGAGGGGGAACCTATGGAATTTGAAAATTGAAAATTTTTTTGTCTACGAATTGACTCGAACTAATTGATAAGAGTAAGTTGCCAATGTAAAACCAGAATGTGATTTGTTTTGGTAAGATTAACATAGACATCTTGATACTGGATAACGTTTTTTCACTAAAAAGGGTTGCGACCTTCCTCCCCAACCAGACAAAGAATTGGGCTAAATGAGATATCTTTGCAAAGCGTATAGATAGGGGAATGTCATAAAGGTGTTGAAATTAAAAAAAAATTTTATGGACATCCTTAGGCTGGACAACGCATTAGCAAAAAACGGGCCCTATGGACTTTGGATGTTGAAATTTTTTTGTCGTTGAATTGGCTTGAAGTTATTGGTTAAAGAATTAGTCAATTAAAAACAAAAATATTATGTTTGTTTCCAAAAATAAACATGAACATCTTTATACTGGACAACGCATTTTCTCCAAAAGGGGGATGGACCCTTCTCCCCAACCGCAGAATAAATTAGGTTAAATCAAATATCATTGCAAAGCTTGCAATTTGGGAATGTCATAAAAGGGTTAAATGTTTAAAAAAATAACACGGACAATTTTAATCTGGACAACACATTTTCACCGGAGGGACCCCTAAAGTTTTAAAATTTAAATTTATCTCTATTGCTAATTGCTGCTATTGTCATTGCTATTTATTACCAACAGATCTTAGTAACTGGAAAGTCAGCGTATCGTGTTTTTTTTTTTGGAAAAATCAACATGAACATTTTTATGTGGGACAACGAATTTTTTTCTAAAGTTGGGATGAACCTTTCTCCTCAAGTACAAAAATAGTGGCCTAAATGATATATCACTGGAAAGCTTACAGCTCAGAAAGGTGTCGTAGGGGTGGGGGGTTAAAATTAAAAAAATAACATGGACATCTGTATGCTGGACAAACCATTTTTACTAAAACAACGAAAAGGATCATCCTTGCTAACTACTAAACGAACTGAGAAGGGAGTTAAATGAGATAGCATTGCAAAGCTTACAATTCAGGGAATTATCATAAAAGGATTGAATTTCGAAAAATTAGCAAATTAATCTGAGAAATAGAGATATAATTATTTGTCAGCCGTATGGCTGACACGGGCTACTTGTATCATAAATATCTATATATATTCTAATAATAATAATAAATGAAGAAAAAATCTATATTAATAAAATACGCTATTTCCTTCAAATAAACTTTTCACGGCCCCGCTATTTAAATCGTTTTTCGGCTCTCCTGCGCCACCTGTGATTTAATGCATTAATGTAACATAATTACTAAATAACAATAATAATGAACTAATATTGCCAACAACGGAAAATATTTTTATAATAAATGAAAAAGTCATAATGAATATAATAAAAATTAATAAATGAATATAAATAATAATAAATATAATACATGTATTTCTTTATTTTTATATCAGCCAAACAGAACGTGAGCAATTCACAATTTTTATGTAATGAGGTTTTGTTTTGATGTTTGAAATGACTTATGAAA
This sequence comes from Microlaimidae sp. YZB2_3, assembly GCA_030248175.1. Lineage (NCBI taxonomy): Eukaryota > Metazoa > Nematoda > Chromadorea > Desmodorida > Microlaimidae > Microlaimidae sp. YZB2_3. Next base: position 5,563 of record JASAMX010031750.1, read on the forward strand.
TAAATAAACAGACAGCGTGACACTTTTAGGCGGAAGGTAAATTTCAAAAGGAAGGCTTTATTATACGAACAAAACATCATATTCGTGGATTTATTTTATCAATCTTTTTCTGAAGTTTCTCATATACATTGAGACGAATGTCAGCAAAAAATACGAATATTTAAGGAAGCCGTGTATTAGACAAATTATTTCTTCAATTATAGATTAGTGATGTTTCTACCCACTAATGCTGCTGTGCTGCGGAGCTCCAGCCATTTAAAGCGGAGGAAGTTCAGAAGCTCCGCTATTTAAATAAACGATGTTAAACCTATTTAAGCTTAAGATATCTTAATTTACTCTATCTAAATCAAGACTATTTATTTGTTATTTTTAATAAGTTAAAAAGAATAACTTATCAAAAAATTTTCAAAAAAAATAGACTATGGCAACAATTTTAATTATTTATAAAATTGGTAGAAAAATAGGGCGCAGCTCAGAGCTCCGGAAATAACTAGTATTAAAAAATACAATGAATGCGCCTTTTCTTTCCTAAAATTTGAAAAATAATAACCAAAATTATGTACAACCAGAACAAAAGAAAATGATGGGGTTTGGTAATTAAAGGACTTATTTTTGCAGTAAGTTCCCTACAATTTTTTTCAATTCGTTTTATGAGAAAATTTTCCATCACACAGGATAAACGAAAATTACAAAAGTATTAAAAAAATTTTAAAAAAACTTGTTTTGGTTATTTTTTAAGATAATATTATCTACTAGGTGGTCTCCGGAGCCGTAGAAAAATTTTCGGAGTTTGAGGAAAAAATTTAAATTGTTATTGGGTTAGTTTTAGGTTTTGGCTTGGACTTAGGCTTAGGCTAAGGCTTTAGCTTAGGTTTAGGCTTAATTTTAGTCTTTGGCTTAGGTTTAGGTTTAGTCTTAGTTTTAGGCTTTGGCTTAGGTTTTGGCTTAGGCTTAGGCTTAGTTTTAGGCTTTGGTTTAGCTCTAGCGATTTTACACTTACGGTCCCGAATTCCCAGCTTCTGGCATCAGGCTTAGGCTTAGTATTAAGCTTATGCTTATGTTTAGGCTTAGGCTTAGGCTTAGTTTTAGTCTTTAGCTTAGGTTTAGGCTTAGTTTTAGGCTTTGGCTTAGGTTTAGGCTTAGGCTTAGTTTTAGGCTTTGGATTAGTTTTAGGCTTTGGTTTAGCTCTAGCGATTTTACACTTACGGTCCCGAATTCCCAGCTTCCAGCATCAGGCTTAGGCTTAGTATTAAGTTTATGCTTATGTTTAGGCTTAGGCTTAGGCTTAGTTTTAGTCTTTAGCTTGGGTTTAGGCTTAGTCTTAGGCTTTGGCTTAGGTTTGGGCTTAGGCTTAGTTTTAGGCTTTGGATTAGTTTTAGGCTTTGGCTTAGGTTAAGGCTTAGGCTTAGCGATTTCACACGCTCGGTCTCAAATTCCCCGCTTCCGGCTCCAGGTTCCCAATTATTCAGCTGCAAGGGCTAACTCTAAGGGCTGGTTCACATCGGAGTGGCAACTGACAATTGATGCGTTCCACGCGCGTTTACACCATTACACCGTCATTATTGCTGCGGTGTTAACGGTGTGTGCGGTGCGTTACTTGTAAACGAACAATTTTTAAAAAATTTTGAGTTTTTGATAATTCTATACTTAGGCTCAAAAAACTGCGAACTAAAACATATTCGGCACAATATATAGCTTAGCAGTTATTTCATGCTATTTTTTGGAAAAAAATTACATTTAATTTATATGTTCATTATAAAATTTCAGATAATTTTGATAATCCATAGCTAAAGTTGCCTTTAAAACGTTAAATATTATTTTACCATGTTTTTAAACTAAAACCTTAAATGCATTATTATCAGCTTACGATTCATATCGTCGTTACACCGGCAAAATGAGCCACTGTCATTATAAAATACACGTGACTGTGACTCATTCTGTAGTTCATAGGTTCCTGTTTTAAATTTAAAATGAGTCACAGGCATACATATTTTATACGAACTGTGGCTCATTTTGCAGTAGTAACAACGATATGTTAGGCCTTTACTCGAATACTGCAGTCCAGTTTGGTCACCTTATTTATGCCAAGATAATGATCGAATAGAGCAAGTTCAGCGTAATTTTACTAAACGATTATTTACTAAGTGTAGCCTAAATTCAAATTTGCCCTACCGAATACGACTGTTAAAATTAAAATCGCTGAAAGCAGGACGCACACATTTTGATCTTAATATTTGTTATTCTATCGTAAATCAACTTAATGAGCTTTCATTTGAAAACTTTTTGAGTGGGGAAATTACAGAGGAAAAAATGACAATAGTAAAAAAACTATTTATACCTATGGCTAAAAAAATAGATTATAATTATTTTAGCATTAGAACAGCAAAATACTGGAATCACCTGTCTGAGGGTATTGTAACATCTACTAACATAAAATATTTAAGTCTAAAATAAACAACTTTAGTTTTGATAAATTCTTAAAGTTTAATCGACAACATTAAGTAGGCTTTTGACCCTGTGTCTGCCTGTCCTTTATTTTACATTTTAAATGTCTCATCTAAAAGATTAAAATGTTTTTGAATTTTGTTTTATTATTCAGTATTCTTACATTGTAGTGTGATCTATATTAATTTTTTTCCTTAGGGTGTATTTTCGTGTATAAATGAAGAATTTTCATTTAAAAAAAATCGAAACAGTTTCTCACCATTCATATGCTACCATTATTACAGCTCAGTGACTGTAATTTTGATTGATTATTATAGTGCTATTATTATTATTATTATTATTATTATTATTATTATTATTATAGTCTTGTTTTATTTTTAACATATTCTGAAGAATTATATTGCACAGTTCAGCCGTAGATTATTTTTAGATTGTTACAAGTTTTATTTCAATTTCTGCTAATTGACTATAGGCAAATCAAACCTAGCCGACATCGATAATTTCCCGTAATAAATAAACTATTCAACAATAAAACTTTAAAAATGTTAGTAAAAACGGTTTAATATTAAAGATTAAACATTTTATTGGAGCATTTTTTTCAAATTACTCAATTTGGAATGAAAATTTTTTAAGAGCTGAAGCTGATTATAATAAGAGCTAAAGTTGATTAATTTTTGTACAATTTGTGAAAAGGCGAGAATTAAAAAATGCGTTCCAATTCGTTTAACAAACGTTATAAGCACAGAATTTTGATCGGTCGCCTCTGGTCCGTATACAAATGTACGAGGTCAACCAGATAAAATTCAACTATACAATAAAACGATCAATTTAAGTGGAAAACAATAATTTATTGGCACTAAAGAAGCATATATGAACTACAAAACTGCCGTAACAGTTGCTTCGATATAAAATGAAAGAACGAACTAAGGCGAATAATTTTAGCAAGATTACTTATTTTAGATGTTATAAATGTTTCTTAAAAATAAATTATGAGCTTAACCAGAATATATTAAGCCAGCCAGCATCTTTCTTAGATATTGGAAATAAAAATGACATTAATATTTCATTTAACAACGTTTTGAGATTATTTAACATAAAAACATCACATCTTAGGCCTTATTTTGCTTAATTATTTGTTGCCACAAAAGATATCATAATACTAATATACTAATACTAACAACAAAATAGAAAACAGAAAGTTGTTTTTAAACCTGTTTATTGTGGAAAGAATATATTACTCTTTTGATTATACACATAATTTTTAAAAAAATCTTGCAAGTAAGATAGCTCATGCAAATGTTCCTGTCCACGAGTCTTATACGCGCACTACTTTTTTTTCGCACAACGATGTTTTGTGATAATCTGAATTTTATTTTTTAAAATGCACTTTGCTATTTGAATGCGAAACGCAGTGCTCAAAGAGTGTAAATTTTAAAAAATTTTAAAAATTTTAAATTTTAAGAGTTTATATTTTGTTTTTTTTTAATCAAAAAATTTAAATTTAAAAAAAAGTCTTAATTTTAACCAAAATGAATGTTTGGCTTTCGTTTCTAGACCTTTGAACGAAGTATATTTTAAACACTGATTGCAAATAAAAATTGCACGCTTAAAAATTTTTTATAATGATATTTAAATAGTTGCTATGTCTAAAGTGTAGTTTATCCAAAAAGTAAAAAAAGGAGCCTCGTAAACAAGAATGAATTAACAAAAATTTCATCTTTTTGTTTATAATATTGAATTAGTATATTATCAAAAATTTTTTATGCAGTTACAGTTTTTATATCTTGTTTAATGAAAATTGGATTTAAGCTAATTTATTGGTTTACCTCGTCACAAATATAAACATTCAATCAATTTTATAGTTTTAAGTTTAAATTTGTAATTAATAAAAAAACATTGGTTTAGTATATAATTAGTTCAAAAAACCTTAATCTACCGAAAGCGTCTGATAAATTTACATCAGTTTGCGATAACATAAAAATAATATTCTTTGCTAGTTTAAAATGTTGCTATTTTCAGGCATTGGAATACTCTTAGGGCCAGTTCACACCGGAGTGGCAGCTGATAGGTGACGCACAGCGCACACAGTTTACACCGCAGCAACAATGAGAGTGTAATGATGCAAACGCACGGGTTGACTATCCACTATCCACTGCCACTCCGGTGTGAACCGGCCTTTAGGGCTGGTTTACACTGAAGTGATAAGAGACAAGTGACAACGTGTTCCCCGTACTTATCACTTGCCGCTGCGGTGTGAACGTGTGTTCAATTATCTGTGTCACCCAGGACTGAACTTAAGTGTTAAAAAAATATCATATTTTTTATTAATAGAATTAAACTTATTTAAAAAAGATAATTTTTTAACAATCTTACATCTTACTACATAACAGAAGCCAAATTATAAATTTTTCAAAATAGTGGTCATTTAATTTCAATTAGTTTATTCTTGGCAAATAATGTAGTACAAAATGCTTTTTTTGTTATTAATAACATTTTGTACACATCCGTTTGAAGTAAGCTCAATCTAACAAGTTTTTCAGCTATTTTTAAATCCAAAAACTCACTAATATCAAAAACAAAATTAATTATATGTTAAGATTGTTAAAACAATGTTTATTAAATGATAAAAACTTTAAAAAACTACGGGTCAAAAAGTTTGTGTAAATTAAAACTAATGTTATTTAAACTCAAATGTCATTAAAGATTGTCAAATTGAAAAGCATAGGTTTTTTAAAATTCGTCTAAAATTTTAGTTTGAAAAAATTTAGTATGCTCTAATTTTCTGATAATACTTTAAAACTAAAAATTATAATTAATTTCGGTCTATCAATACGCATTTTTTGATTTTGATGGACTGCCAAGCAGTTTTTTCTAATAATTTGGAATGACTGCAACTAAAAAAGTTCTTTTAAAACTGGAAGTTTAAAGTTTTATTTGTTTAATTTTTATTTTAATTTATACTATTTTTTTAAATTCTGCTTATGTGTACAAAAATAGTTGCTATTTATTCTTGTTTTCTGCATGGTATTTATAATTGCTTTAAATAAAAAATTTAACAAAATAACACAAAAATTATTGCACAGGGGTGGTATGCTGAACGTTTAATCCGACTTAAAATTAATCTGAGATTAGCGATTGTCGACACACAATAAAAATACTAACAGTATTGATTGAATAATCTACATTAACCCAGTAAATAGACTTAATCTCAGATTAAATCGTCTTTAATTCAAGATTAGCGGAAAAAACCCGCAAATTTTTAATCCACCTCCGGAGGTGGTTTAAAAATTTGCATAAATTACAATTTAATCTCGAGTTAATGACGAATTAATCCGAGATTAAACCTAATCTCAGATTAAATTCGTTAACCTAGATTATCTAATCAATACTGCTAGTATGTTTACTGTGTGTCAACAATCGCTAATCTCAGATTAACTTTAAGTCGGATTAAACCTTCAGCATACCACCCCTGATTTGCTAATCTTATTTATTTAAAAAAAAACAGAAAAAAACAAAACGGTCTTTTTTAAAATCAATATCTATTTACGGATTTAAAAAAAACTTTCTTTTTAAATTCGCCGTTTCCGCAGACAGACTTTAATTGAGTTTATATCCAGGTGGGGTGATGTAAGAATTGAATTGTTTTTCAAAAAGAAGTAGGAAAAGCCACAGTTGACTACTTCTTTAAAAACAACAAAATAAAAACAATTACAATAAGAATGCCTTTGTTGTAAACACTATCATGTTCAAAAGAATAATAGTATTACAAGAAAAAGTAATAAAAATTTTCTGAAAAATATTTGTTGCTAAGGTTTTAAATATTTATTTAACTAATATATTCGAAAAGTAATAAATAATTAATATAAGTTAAAAAAATAATTTCTTAAAAGTATGCGTGTTGTAAAAATATCAATGGAATCGTTTAATGAAGGAGTCTTAATTTCCCCTCATATTAGTCCAGCCTGACCAAGCAAGGAACGAAAGAGGCTTTTGTTATAGGTCTCTATTTTATGTACAAAATATATTAATACGGTCACTAGAAACAAAATAGTAAGCTATATAGCAAGAATATATAACACAACAAACGTCCGACTGTACACTAAATTTTTGACCAAAATTTTGCGAGAAAAGTCGCACTTCTGAAATCATGTGCGACTTTTCTCGCAAAAATCCGCCATTTTCCGCTAGTTTTCCCGGGCTGCGTTTTTTAACACAGTGTTAATTTTCTCGGAGTGGGAACTGCGACTTCTTTTGCACTCCATACTGCTTTATTTGCACTGCGAGTCTGGCTGCGCAACAAAAAAAAAATACAGACGCTAGTATTCATTTTCATTAGAGTAAATCACTTTGAAACACTTTGTTTTATTTAATTTTAAACCGTTGGAAAGTTACTTTATTTCATTAAAACTAAAAAGTTTTAACATCTTAAGATAAGAAAAACGACTTTTACTCATTTAAACACAAAATTTTCGCTTCGCTTCGTTTTTATTTTTTTGTTGTGGAGCCAGACTCGCAGTGCCAAAAAATCGCCGTGCGTATAAAGCAGTATAGAGTGCGAAAAAAGTCGCAGTCCCCACTGCGAGAAAATTAACACTGTGTTAAAAATCGCAGCGCAGGAAAACTTGCAGAAAACGGCGGATTTTTGCGAAAAAAGTCGCACACAAATTCGAAAGTGCGACTTTTCTCGCAAAATTTTGGTCAAAAATTTAGTGTACAGTCGGACATTTCCTTGTGTTATATATTCTTGGCTATATGTATGCCTTTCCTTTTTAGGTTATAATATACAATCAAATTAATGAATATTTTTTTAATTTCAGTTTTTTTTATAGTTTTATTAATCTATATTAAAAAAAACATAAAACTAAAATTTAAAAATGTTCTAAATCTATAAGTGCTGGTTGCCACCGGAGCAAGTGACAAGTGACAACGTTTTCCCCACCGTAGCGACCAATAATAGCGTAATAGTGTAAGGTATCTGACTTAATTTCGGCCAGGCCTTAATTTCGGCCACCAATTTAGGGTGTTAGAAAACTGGCTTATTTTTAAAACACAAAAGAACTAGCACAAAAGTAACTGGATTAATGTTGAATAAAGTCTTTTTGCAAAAGTTTTTTATTTTTGTTATTCTGCATTATCAACATTTTCATACAAAAAGTGAATTTTTTTGATTTTCTTAATTTTTGCTTTGTGTTTAAACTGCATCAAATTTAGAACGAAGAACTATATAACCTTTAAATATCTTTTATTTAAGGCTCAAAGTTGTTAATTTTCATGTTTTGATATTTTCTTCAAAATCATTTTACAATGCGTTTAACTAACTGCGCATTTTAAAATTTCATTAATTTCGGCCACCTTAAACTTTAGGTGAAAGAACCTGCAGTTTTTTGCTGTTTTTAAATATCGTCGTGCTACCGTATTTATAAAGACTTTTTTTAGCTCGTATGATTTTTTTGACGGATTTTTAGGCCAAAAATAAAAATTCAACAAAAAATACTGGTTTTTAAAACTTGTTTTTTAAGGTTTTGACATAATTATTTAAAGTCTTGCTAATAACTATTAAAGTTTGCAAACGAGAAAAAATTAAATTTTATGTACCGAAAACAATACCTAAGGATAAATTTGCAACCTTTAAAAACTTTTATTGTTCGTTTTGGCAATAGTTTCAACCAGTTTTTTCTAGGTGGTCGAAGTTAATGGCTCGCGCCTTAATTTCGGACACTATAAAAACAAAAGTTCAAACCTCCACTGATCTTTAAGTGTAACAGAAAGTTTGAAATTTTGCACTGGAATAACAAAAATGGCTATCGTTTGATTGTTAGACCAAATTTTGGGTCGATTGGAAAAACCAGAAAAAACTTATCCAAAAAAATAAAAAAAAGTGGCCGAAATTAAGTCAGTTAGGGTAGTGCATTTAATTTCGGCACTTTTCCCAATTGGACATTTTTGATTTTGGACTATATCTTCGGTAATCCTGGACGGAATACGACGTTTGATAACTCAAATGAGAGCTAATTATATTTAGATGACTGTCGTGAGCTTTTTATTTGTTATGTTATGTTATTTTCATGTGAAATTATGTGATTTATAAAAAAAAAATTTGTTACTCGTTTTTAGAACATGGGCATTTCATGATTACGCAATAAATTGGTTTAAAAATTAAACTGTCCTGGTAAAATTTAGTCTATTTTTCGAATTTTTAGTCCCCGTGGTTCTACGTTGCGTCTGTGGTAAGCAATCGTTATAAAATAAAATAGTGTAATTTCGGCACTCATATGCTGTAGGTAAAAACGGATTGAATTAAGTGGTCTGATGTTAAATTGTAGTTGTAAATAGTTAAAAGACAACGTTGAAATGTGTAGGGGTCATAGCACTGCACTTAAACTCGATTAAAAGGGTCCTTTTAAAAAGTGCCGAAATTAAATGCACTTTTTTCCCAAATTTTGCTCATTTTGATACCATTTGGCATTTTAGCTGTAACTTTTTGCCAGTTATACGTTGAACATCAAGTAGAAACTTAAATTAAAGAAAACTGTCTGAAGATGATGATAAGCGATAGTTTTTAAAATTTAAATTTTTGAATTTTTTTATTTTTTGACTTAGACAGATACGATAGTTTCTAAAGTGCCGAAATTAAATGCACATAATTTAATTTTGGCAATTTCCCATTTTTTTAAAAACTGATTTAATTAAGTAAAAGAAATACTTTTTTTTTTTTTTTTTTTTCGTACAGTGAAACTTTTGTGACGCAACGCAGTATCGTAAAAGCTTCAAAATGAGCTATCAAACATGAAAATCGGGCCATACAGTAAAAAGTTACATCGGAAAAACAAAAAAGTGCCGAAATTAAATGCACTACCCTACCCTACACTCTCGCGGAAGCTTGTCACTTGTCACTTATCATTCCGGTGTGAGTCAGCCCTAAAGGCCAGTTCACACCGACGGATAGCGGATAGCGGATAGCAGATAGCGGATAGCGGATAGCGGATAGTCAGTTCACACCGGAATTACCTCGGATAGCGAATAGCGGATAACCGTTCATACCAGAGTAAAATAACCGCAGATAGCGGATAGCAGATAGCAGATAGCGGATAGTCAGTTCACACCGGGAAAAATTGCAGATAGCGGATAGCGGATAGCGGATAAGGCGAGTTGCTGCATGCAACAACTTTGTACTGCTGGCAAGCCAAATTAAAGATATTTTTTCTTTTGTTTTTTGCTTAAACTGTATTTTACTTGATTTTACAAAAATATTTTTATAAATTTTAATAGTTTAAAGTAAAATATTTTTAAAGTATTTTCTGAAATTTTTTTTTGAAATTCAGTTGATTTCATTAAAACCAATAGTTTTTTCAAAAAAGGTTTCAAAAAACCACAAGGTATTTCTTGAATTTATGTATTGGGCAGGGGTTAAAAATATATTTAATTAGTATTTAAATACTAAATAAATACTGGCTTTGTGAGTTGAGTATTTTTTTAAAAGTATCGATACTATTTTGAAAAGGTCGGTATTTTATTGGTATTGTATTCAAGTTTTTAAAAAGTATCAAATATTTTGAGGTATTCGAATACTAAAACATTTATAAAATACTAATTAAATACTGTTTTTTTTTTGCAAACTTAATAAAACATAGGTTTTCTCACTCGAAAAATTAGCACTCAGATCATTTCATTAATAAAAATATACGACAGAATAAGTCGAAATGATACGTTGGCTGACTGTGCGTTAAAAATTGCAATTATTCCGAAGGTCTGAAGCTCCGGACCTCCAGACCTTTTTGTGTACTAATTACATGAATGATTAAACAGTGGTTCAATATATTATTTTGTCAAAATTTTTTTCCAAATAATTTTTTTCCAAAACTTATTTTAATCAGTAAAAAGTTACATCCGACAAACAGAAAAAGAGCCGAAATTAAAATGCATTTTACCCTAAAGCCTTACAGTTGCTTATTTAAGGGGCGGAGCATCGGAGCTCCGAAGATTTTTTTGCTTTATATGGCCGGAGTTCCGGAGCTTTATATTGGAAGGTAGGAACATCACTAATAAGCATTTAAAAAATAATAATTTACAAAGAAAATCGAAAACTTTGTTTAAATCTTTATTATAATAATATTATTCACTTATTACAAACAATTTTACACAAAACCAAAAAAAAACAAATTTTTGTTTCCAGGAATGTTTACGCTTGTGTACTATTTTGCCAGCGTTTTACCAGTTATATGAGTAAAACGAAAAAAACGCAGAAGCTTTGCCGCGAAAATTTTTCACTTCGAGATAAATCTTCCGGGGTGGAAATTCTTCCCCATAAATTGGTGTTAGGGAAATATTTATGCTACAACCAATGAAACATACAATCTATTTTTCTTAATGATTTGAATAATTAAGTAGTATATTTAACAATAAATCCAATAAAAATTTTTTAGCAAAAACAGTTTAATATTAAACTGTTTAACTCCCATAGTTTGCCGATTATTTATAAAATTGCTCAATTTGGAACAAAAATGCATTTTTTTTTAAAATACAAGTTAACAATTCACTGGTGACTATGGTTGAATTACATCAGGCTGAGCTAGAAAGTTTGTACTGAACCTCGAGACATGAGCGGACCAATTAAATTGGCCTATCTTATATTCCCGCCAAACTTTTTTTTGTTTTGTAGCTTTTTAAATTTAGATGTATATTTTATAAACTTGTAAGTTAGTTTTACTTATTTGAAAGGTACATGATTTTTTTCCCTCGTCAATTATATTTTTAAAACACTGCCACAACAATTCCTCAATCCTTGAACAGTTTGAAAAAGATTAACCCAGTTGATTGCTGACAAAAAAAACAAACAACATTTCGTAATCAGCATTGGAAAAATCTGGAACAAACTTAACCGACCGTTTTAGATGAGATTTTAAAAAGTTCACAATTGATTGAAAATTTAATGATCAGATAAAAAGAAACCTGGCAAAATTTTTATGTCTTCCAAAAATTCAGTATCGTTGGTCAAAAGTAGGTCTAAAAAGTTATTGTTCCTAGTAGGTTTCTTGAAAATATGAGTTAACGTAAGTTCGTCAAAAAAATTTATCCACTCTTCTTCATTTTAATTATTAGATTTCAACTTAAAATTATACCAGTCACAACCTGGTAAATTGAAGTCGCCCGTAATAATAACAGAACTTTAAATATTTTCTGTAATTTTACGTAATATTTCAAAAATAACAAACTCATCTATTTTTTTAGTTTACGGTTTTCTATAAAGTCCAATTAGTCTAATTTTTTAATTATTATCTAACTTTATATCAATAGAACCGATTTCAGCTCAGTTTACAGTTTACAGCTTACAGCTTAAGCTTACAGTTCAGAGTCTCATAAGGAGGTTAAAACCTTTAAAAAAATATTATGGACATCTGTATGCTTGACAAATCGTTTTTACCAAAAGGGATCATCCTTGGTAACTACTAAACAAAGTGAATTAAGTGAGATATCATTGCAAAGCTTATAATTCAGGGATTTATCAATAGAAGGATTGAATTTTGATAAAATTAGCAAATGAATCTGAGTTTAAAAAAATAACACGGACATTTTTATTCTGGACAACACATTTTTACCGGAGGAGGCCCTATAAATTTTAAAAGTTAAATTTTTTCTGCTGCTAATTGTTGCTATATTACTATTATTTGTCAGCCGTTGGGCTGACACGGACTACTTTGTTTTTAAAAATTATCCTCAATTGTTTATTAAAATGATCGCTGCTGGTGATAAATAAAACTTTTTGATCGATTTGCTAATTATTTTTGGCTAAACTCATTATTGTTTTTTCCTCTTTTTTTCCCTGTCGTTTCGCTTTTCTCTTTCCTCATGTTAATGTTTGGTCATAATATCAGGCGCGTATATAGGATTTAGCCGAGGGAGCAGGGATGGTCTGCCAATTTCTCGGCGTTTGTTAGGGTGCAAAGCGCTGTAACTGCGCCGTGTGGCAACACAAAAACGACAGGAAGCGTCAGCTAGCCGGTCTGGGGTGTGTCCCCCTAGCCGCTGAAGCGAGAATTTTAATATAATGGCAACCATAGATAATATAATATATAATTTAGTTATTTCATTATCAAATATATTTATAAAGGTACAGTTTTCGCTGTTTTAAAAAGATCCATTGCGAGAGTTACACCAGCCTAACCTTTGCAATCATATTAAATAGTCATATGTCATGCACATCAAATTGCTTCACGCTTATGTTTTAGGGGATTTTTAAAACCACTAAAGGAAAAAAGATTCCGCAAATACGATAGAAAATAAATAAGATATGCAAATATACAAACAAGCTTATTTACGTATACTCTCTATTTTATTTTTTTTACATTGGAGGACGCTCGAATTTTTTAATATCAAAAAATATATAACTTGGATTTTGTCTGTTCCGCCGCTGTGAAAATAACTCAAAGAATAGAGCCGAAACAGGTAATTTAATACTTTTAAATAATCATTAGATATATTATTAGCTTAAATTTTATATTTGTTATTATGACTTTTTATCTAAAAAAACTCGAAATATGACGGCACTTACTATGACGGCAGTAATATGACGGCAAAAATTTATTCTCGTTCACAAACCGGGGTGTACACGGGGTAGACTCCTATACACGGGGTAGACTCCTACAATAATTTTTATGGGTGTAAAAAAATGTATATTCGCAGAAAACTAATGTCATATTTTGTCAAATTTTCTAAAAAATTAATTAAATTTTTTTGACTTGGTGTTATATTTTTTATTGGATTTATTGTTAAATATACTACTTAATTATTCAAATCATTAAGAAAAATAGATTGTATGTTTCATTTGTTGTAGCTAAATATTTCCCCAACACCAATTTATGGGGAAGAATTTCCACCGTGGAAGATTTATTCTCGAGGGAAAAATTTTCGCGGCAAAATTTTTCCGTTTTTTTCGTTTTACTCATATAACTGCAAACGCTGGCAAAATAGTACACAAGCGTAAACATTCCTGGAAACAAAAATTTTGTTTTTTTTTTGGTTTTGTGTAAAATTGTTTGTAATAAGTGAATAATATTATTATAATAAAGATTTAAACAAAGTTTTCGATTTTCTTTGTAAATTATTATTTTTTAAATGCTTATTAGTGATGTTCCTACCTTCCAATATAAAGCTCCGGAACTCCGGCCATATAAAGCGAAGAAATCTTCGGAGCTCCGATGCTCCGCCCCTTAAATAAGCAACTTGAGGCTTTAGCTTAAAATGCATTTTAAATTACTCTATTTCTGTTGGTAGGAATATTTTTACTGATTAAAATAAGTTTTGGAAAAAAATTAATTTGGAAAAAAATTTTGACAAAATAATATATTGCACCACTGTTTAATCATTCATGTAATTAGTACACAAAAAGGTCTGGAGGTCCGGAGCTTCAGACCTTCGGAATAATTGCAATTTTTAACGCACAGTCAGCCAACGTATCATTTCGACTTATTCTGTCGTATATTTTTATTAATAAAATGATCTGAGTGCTAATTTTTCGAGTGAGAAAACCTATGTTTTATTAAGTTTGCAAAAAAAAACAGTATTTAATTAGTATTTTATAAATGTTTTAGTATTCGAATACTCCAAAATATTTGATACTTTTTAAAAACTTGAATACAATACCAATAAAATACCGACCTTTTCAAAATAGTATCGATACTTTTAAAAAAATACTCACTCTTAAAAAACTAGTATTTATTTAGTATTTAAATAGTAATTAAATATATTTTTAACCCCTACCCAATACATAAATTAAAAAAATACATTGTAGATTTTTGTAACCTTTTTAAAAACCATTGGTTTTAATGAAATCAACTGAATTTCAAAAAAAAAAAAATTCAGAAAATACTTCAAAAAATATTTTACTTTAAACAATCGAAATTTATAAAAACATTTTTGTAAAATCAATAAAAAGAAAAAAACAAAAGAAAAAATATCTTTAATTTAGCTTGCCAGCAGTACAAAGTTGTTGCATGCAGCAACTTGCCTTATTCGCTATCCGATTCCATTGTTATCTGCTATCCGCTATCCGAGGTAATTCCGGTGTGAACGCACTATCCGCTATCCGCATCTGCTATCTGCTATCTGCTATCTGCTATCCGCTATCTGCAATTTGTCCCGGTGTGAACTGACTATCCGCTATCTGCGGTTATTTTACTCTGGTATGAATGGTTATCCGCTATCCGCTATCCGAGGTAATTCCGGTGTGAACTGACTATCCGCTATCCGCTATCTGCTATCCGCTATCCGCTATCCGTCGGTGTGAACTGGCCTTCCCCCCCCCCCACCCCCCCACAAACAAAGAAACTCTCAAAAACACCCCAACCAAAACGAAAAACATTGACATAAATCCTGCTTGCAGTAAAGAAAAACCCTTGAACTAGCTTCGCCGAGTTTTAACAGCAAGTCTGCTTATATTTCGTGATTAGGAAACACTTCAAAAAAATTCTTATTTAAAAAATAATTCCGCTTACAATTTTTTGCATGAAAATGGTCCTTCACAGTAAAATGAAAATCGTCATAAACCTATTCATAACTGTTTTGAAAAAGCGAAAAATAGCCATTCAATTAAATGAATTAACGATTTATAAATCAAAGAAGTATTCAAAACATTAAAAAACTTAAAACTGGGGACCTATTTTTTTAAAAAAAGTGGTTTTACTTATTTATATTTTTATTTAATTGGAAAAAATGTATTGATTAGTTTTAAATGAATTTTGTAAAAAAAACAAAGAAAATCACAAAAATTCAGCTGTTATTATAAGCCTTTTATCATAATAAACTCCTACTGAGTGATTTTCTATTAATATTATGTCTTTTTAATATCGTGTTTAAGCTGCTCTGCTGATTTTAATTGCTCAAATATTTTTAATAAAATTCAAAAAGAACACAAAAAAATTTTTTGACGTGCATGAAATTTCACGATCGTTAAAAATGATTTTAAAAAATTATTCGAAAATGTGATACAATTTACAAAATTTACAGAAATTTACAATTTACAGGACTTCTTTATTACAAATTTTATATTAAGCCATACGACATATAAATTAGTTGATGGCAAAATAAATCTTTAAAAATGCACCAAGTTATAAGCGGGACGAGATTTAAACGGTCCGGTCTGGTCCGGCCCGCAATTTTTTTAATTTGGCCCGGCCCGATTCAGCCCGGCTAGGCTTAGGATTACTTTTAACTTCAACCTGACATCCTGATATAATATATCAACAAACTGTATGTCAATTTGTGCAATTTAACAAAGTGTTTGTCGAGATATTGTAGTATTTTATGTTTAAAAACTTGCAATTTTTTAAATTATTTTTTAGTTTAAATTCAGTTTGTTTATAGATACCAACGAAGTTAGCCGACGGATTGTTTTACTTCCTATACGATTAAAAAAAAATGGGTAAAATGGCAGGTTTTTTCTAAAACACTATTGTATATCAATAGATTCTATTCTATTTCTATAAAAATAGTTTCTTAGTATCTACAAACAGGGTGTCAAATTGAAGCCAAACTTTTGTTGTTTTTCACGAGTCTAAAAAGCATAACAAAAATTTGGTCGGAGGTCCCGCAAGGAGACAAAACGCCGTTTAGATTAGATTTATTTCGTTGCAGTTTTTTTTAAACTGGAAACACTATGAAAATAATAAAACATCTATTTAAAAAATTTTAGCGGGTTTTTTAGTAGTAAATAAAAGCGTTACAAAATAATTTTATTTTTCTGAGTAACCCAAAAAACATATAGAAAACCTCAGTTGAGCAAAAAATACCTTTACACAATGGTCAAAAATTACAAAAATTCTTAACTTTGTTTTAATATTGTTTTGTTTTAATATTTTTTTAACTTTGTTTTAATAGTGTTATGGAGTAAACAATTTCTCAAAATCTGAAGATTTAACTTCAGATTTTGAGAAATTGTTTACTCCATAACTAATTTTTATTTCGTGGCGGGACCGCTGACGCAAAATTTTCTAATTCTAGGTAGGTCTATAGTTTTTCTAACTAAAGTAAAAGTAATTAATGAGAACTTATTTAAGTACAAAATATTCTAAGAAGCTCTGTTTTGCCCGATTTTAAAAGCTAATATCTCTTAAACCGTTAATGATCTTTTGACAAAAAAAGTTACAAGGTTTTGGGGCACAGAGTAATATTTTTTCAAAAGTATCAAAATTGAACACAAAAAAGTGACTCTGTATTTTTAGCAAACTTAAAGTTTTTAAACTTAAGAAATGAACGGAAAGCTAGTTAGCGATGTATTATGCTTATTATTATTTGGAGCTTTTTGTCCAAGTAGTATGTGAAACTTGGGTCATTTAAAGAAGAACTATGTAGCTCACTTTTAAGAAACATTCACAGTTTCAAATAATCACAAAAAACAGTCTCCGGTTTTGCGGCACAGTGTATTATTTTTACGAAAAGCATCGAAATTAAAGACAAAAAGTTTGCTTTGAACAGAACCGGCGCACCTTTATAGGCTGGTTCATACTTATGACAAAACGTACTTTGGACAAAGTACAAAAAACAATTTCAAAAAAGTCAAAACGTCCTTTGGACAAGCCAAAACGTCCTTTGGACGAAGTATGAATGCTACTTAGAATTTGTCCTTTGGACTTTGTCCAAAGGACAAAATTCAAAGGGAAAAGTCCAATAGGCAAAAAGTATGAACACGTTGTTCTTTGGATTTTGTCCTTTAGACTTTGTCCTTTGGACAAAGTCCAAACCACGTTTTTACGCTGTATTTGTCCTTTGGACAAAGCCCAAAAGGACTTTTGTCCTTTGGACAAAGTCCAAAGGACTTTTGTCCTTTGGACAAAGTCCAAAGGACTTTTGTCCTTTGGACAAAGTCCAAAGGACTTTTGTCCTTTGGACTTTGTTCAAAGGACGTTTTGTCATAAGTATAAACCAGCCTTAAAGGTTCAATGCGTTGTTTTTTAAAGGTTTTTTTATTTATAATTAATTTCGTCGAAGCAGAGAACATACATAAGCTAGTTAACATTGCACTGGATTTGTATGTATTTTCTATAAAAACTAAGCAAAAAAATTGTTTACGTTTTTTGATAATTGAATCCCGAAACTTGATGTCTAAGATGTCTCATCAAAATCGGGCTAAAACAGGATTAAGAAAAAATTGGAAAAAAACCTATTATTCAACAGCGTAACATTTAAACTAAAATTGTTTTTTAAACAAAGAGAGTTATAAAATAACCAGGAAACATTTTGAATGAAGAAATAACACCTGACTAATGAATGCTTTATTACATACGTTAATTTTTTCATAAAAATATATTCAAAACAAAAATAACTAAAGATAAATTCTGTCAGGATGAAAATAGATGAGTGGTAAAGTAACCACTCGTTCTTTGAGAAAATACAACGTGCAGAGAAACACATAATGCAACTAAATAATAATTGGTTAAATAACCGAAAAAATATTTTTTTATTTTTCTTGTTTATTGTTTATTTCTTCCTGGCGGCCAGCAGTTACGCCCTTATTTTCAGCCTAGAAGACTTTAGCTATAGTTCTTAGATTGTGTATTTTTTAAAAACAGTGGTTAAAAGCAATTATATTTATTATTTTACCGCTAACTATGATAATGGACGTAAATTGTACACAGAAAAAATCGCAAAAATTGTGTGCGGGGTAATTGAAGCATGAGTTGGTAATTTCCAGTGTTGTGACGCAAAGTAGAAAAGAAAATAACCAGGCACTTAAATTTTCTAAAAGCAAAATTTATTAAAAGATTTGGCCGATACAGGAATTAAACCCTGCAACTTCCAAAGTCAACACGGGCGTGCTATCCATTACACTAAAGGCGGGCAAGGAAACGGGAAAAATCGCTTTTTGATTACGCTTGTACTTTAGGTTTGGATTGGTAAGGGAGGAAGGGACACATACAGCCTATGTTTCACACTTTTCCACAAAGATAAAAGCTGAACATGTTTAATACTATGTTTAATACTAAGTTTGTCCTATTAAAGCAGATATGTGTATATTTCTAATGATTTTGGAAAAAGAGCTTTTAATTTTGACTGATAGTTTTCAAATGGAATATTGCACCTTAAGGCTGATTCATACTTATGACAAAACGTCCTTTGGACAAAGTCCAAAGGACAATTTTAGAAAAGCCAAAACGTCCTTTGGACTTTTTCCTTTGGACGAAGTATGAATGCTACTTAGAATTTGTCCTTTGGACAAAATCCAAAGGGAAAAGTCCAAAGGACAAAAAGTATAAACACGTTATCCTTTGGATTTTGTCCTTTGAACTTTGTCCTTTGGACAAAGTCCTTTGGAGAATGTCCAAGGGACGTTTTGACGCTGCTTTTGTCCTTTGGACAAAGTCCAAAGGACTTTTGTCCTTTGGACTTTGTCCAAAGGACGTTTTGTCATAAGTATGAATCAGCCTTAAGGTGCAATATTCCAAAGGACAAATGAACCAGCCTTGAAGCACACTCCTTTAGTATGATACTTCTGTACTTTGTTGTTGTTGATCTTCTGTGTTGATGTAAATTTTGAGTCGTCATAAATAAAAGCTGAAAGCAGTGAAATTATACAAACTGGACTGTCGCAAGCGCACATTTTCGCAACGGATTATACCAATATGGAATGACTTGGACAGTGCTGTTGTAAACTCTCAAACATAATCAACTTTAAAAAAACGTCTTTCAGTATTAAATTTTAATAAATATTGTAAAAATTTTTCTTCAACTATTTAGGCAGTATGTAAGGTGTTTATATTTTATGTACCTGGTATATAATTTACAACCTTATTTACCCTTTCTTTTTCCCCCAAGCCCCCCCGCCCACCCCCCCCCCCCGCCCCCCCCCCCAAAAAAAAGCCCGCACCCGCCCCACAACACACCTTTACTTTACTTGCCTTTTGTCTATATTTATTTTTTATTGACTGACAATAAATGTCTATTATTAGTGATGTGCATCGGCCACCAAGTGTGTCTAAGTGAGTCTAAGTGCAGTATTTTTACTAGCTTTTGTGTCTTTCCTGTCATTGTATTTAGATGGCAAAATAAAAATTGAATGATTGATTGATTGTGACAAACCAAAGTGGAAGCGAAAATAAGCAGGCGCTAAAAACTTTAAACAGCCAAATATACTGAAAATTTTGGCCGGTACAGAGAATTGAGGATGTAACCTCCAAAGTCGATTCCAGCGTACTAGACCGGTAAAGAAACGGAAAGACAACCGTAAATAAACGGAAAAAAATCTTCTTTTATTCACGGTTGTGTCACAAGTACATCAGCACAAACAGTATTATGAGAATTTTGACTTTAAAATCGGAAACTTCTACAGCATCTTTGAACTGTCGGATTATACTTAAGCAAAAAAACCAACTTAAAGCCCAAAATTTTTGCTTTAAGTTTCCCAATTTTTTTTAGTTCTTTTTTTGATTTTTTGACTTTTAGTATTAATTTATTCGCGGTTGTAAAGGTGTATATAAATTTTTCTTTTTTTAAAACTAAGTTAAAAAAAACTTTCACAAGGGCTGGAATTTAGGAAACGGGGTTATCCATAAATTAACTCGGTGTTAGTCAACCCCGGCTTAACCCCTGATTAATTGCGGTGTATTCCGGGATTAACTACTCGGGATTAACTAACACCAAGTTAAGCCCGGAAGACACCGTAGTTAATCAGGAGGTTAAGCAGGGCTTTACTAACACGGAGTTAATCCATGGATAACCCCGCTTCGTGAATTTCGGTCAAGAAGATTTAGACAGTCCGTGCTATTCATAAAACTTTTTGACCCGGTCCACTTCGGACTGGACCCGTTTTGATCATCGGAAAGTGGACTGGGTCCAAAAAAACGGACCCAGTACACTTTTCCGATGACAAAAACGGACCTTTCGGATGATAAAAACGAACTCAGTCCGCTTTTCCGATGATCGAAACGTATTTTCCGATGATAAAACGGACCCAGTCCACTTTCCGATGATCAAAACGGACTGCGACCGTTTTTTACGCAGACAGGTCTGCGTAAAAAACGGACCTAGTCCAAAATGTAAAGTTTTATGAATAGCACGGAGGGTGTCAAAATTTTCAAGAAATAACAAATAACATTGGTTTATATCCAATGTGAAGTTCTTTCTATTGGCAAAAAAACAAAAACAACACAAATTTGAATACAGAATAGGGAACAAAATACCTACTTTAAAAAATCGAACTGCTTAAGGATTTATTAGTATATATCACTTAAAATGTAAAATTTAGAGAGCGTTGTAAAATGTTTTTAAATTTTTTTAAAAATTTTGTTTTGTTAAAAACTGTCACGTACACTTCTTATGTACGTTAGACCAGCATTTGAGTATGCAAGTGTTATATGGATCATTTAACTAAATTAACGACATTATTTTACTTTGAAAATGTACATAGGAAATTTACAAAATGATTATATAAGAAATGCGGTTTTCAACACGCTAACTGTGAAAGCGGGTTAGTTTTTAAATTTATAAAAACTGAAGGATCGGGGTAATTTTTATGATCATCAAAAATGGTAAAAAATAATTTAATAAAAAAAACTAGTATTCTTTCGTAGGATTTGTGGTATTTAACTTTAATCAAAGCAGAGGACATTTATTAAAATTAAAAAAAGTAGAATAAACCTAAAAAACTTTTTTCAACAGAGTTGTTTCAAATTGAAATAATTTAAAAGCCAAGAGCAAGTTGTTCTCGTGTTTGTGATGGCGATCATAACCGTTTCACCATTCGTTGTTATGATTTGATGGTTTATTTAAAATAAAGAGTTTGAGTCTTTTACTGAAAGTTGTAAATCAATCCAGTCGGATCGAAACGGGCCGAGTTGATAATTTTTAGTCTTATTTTACGGGCCGGACCGAAATTTTTAATACTCGCAATCCGGAAAGCCAATTTTTTTTGAAAAAAATACCACAGTGGAAAAAATATTGACTGCAAGCCGGTCCAAATCAGGTCGAAAAGTCATGTGGACCAAGCCGGGCCATAATGAAAAGCCTTGAGGGGGCAGGCCAACCTATTCGTCGAAATTTCGGTCTTCTTCCAGCTCTTAAGGTTTAAATTCAAGCTTTTTGTTTTGTTTTGTTCCAGTTTTGTGTTTCGTGATTTAAGTTTAAGTTTCAAGTTGCTTTGCTTAATTTTTTTAAACCTTTGATTCCTACGAGCTTATAAAAACTATTTTCGAACATTGTCAAAATTTGAATTTTACTGTTGGTGTTCTTTCTTTTAGAAAATATATCGTTTGGCAGCACTTTCAGGATAAATAGAAAACTTTATTAAAGATTTTTTTTAAAAAATTCAATATAGAAAAAAAAGCTTTTTAAGCAAGAATTTTAAAAGCCTAAAAGAAGATACAAAATTGCTGATTTTACAATAAATTTAAAAGTTATTGCTGATCTGTTTAATATAACCACAATAATTTTTTCAATATTACTACAACTTCTTACCCATAAAAATGGATTTAGGATCCATGGATCTAAAGGAACTTATAGCTAAAACTTGGAGCCGTAAAGGGGGTAGTTAAAGCAGTAAGTTGGGAAGTTAGAGCCGAAAGTAAAAATCACTAAAAGGTTTACCTTAGACTAAGCGAATAAAAAAACAATAATATTTATACTTTGTGCAGCAAAACGAATTTATTACAGTAACAGTTTTACACGCACTTTCGATAGATCGCCTATAAGGTCAAATAAAAGTGCAAAAATAGTAATTTCCCTAATATTTTGAAATAACACTTAGAATTAAAAATGCCTAAAAACTTGATTTTCAGTTTAATTTTACAAAAAACTTAATTTGATTAAAAAAATTTTTTTCTTACCCTTTGACAGGCATTTCAAAATCATCTGTAGGCGTTTTCCAATTAAGAACAATGCAAGTAATGAAAAAAAATTCGTTGTTTATTTGCGCCCTTCATCCGCGCTAAAATCCAATCCTGATATTTGATAAACTCTTGGCATTCCTTTAACAACTTGTAAGTCATAAGCCTTTAAATTGCAGTGAAAACGTTGGAGTTGAGTACGTAACTGAAAGTTGAAAGGTATAAATAGA